>VDFB02105785.1:157757156-157988479 GCA_007258455.2 Sequoia sempervirens | reverse complement strand
ATGTCCTTTCCTTCCACCTCATGTCCACTTCACCTTTTAGGGCTTCATCACATGCCACATGTCAAGATGTGAGGGCTTGTGAGTTCTCAACTCACCTTAGCCCTACATCTTGATATTTGGTGGATCAATCTCAACCGTCCATTTCCCCTAGGATTTTCTAAAAATCCTATAAATACCCCCTCTTTTCTCTCATTTTGGGGGAGATCATTTGTGCTAGCCAAACTCTTGCAGTTTTGTTTCTCAACCAACACTTAGTCATTTTCACATTTTCATCCACTTGCATCCATCTTCACATCCTCATCTAGCTTGCATCTTGCCATCCAAGGAGCATACACATCCAAAATCGAAGGGCCAACCAAAAGATCGACTCAACGCAAGGTATAAAGTTCCATTTCGTGGCTTTGTCTTGTTTTGTTTCCAACTTAGGCTAATCTCGAAGTGTAGGTTGTTTTAGTTGTTTATTTGTGCTCTTTAACTTGTTGCTTGCTTTCTAACCACCTATTTCGACCTATCACACCATCTTTGTCTAGATTTACAATCAATAGCCTTACGCCCAAAGTTACTGCAAGAAAATTAGAAGCCTAGAAAGGATTGATTGAACCTAGTAGAAGCATGTTGTCTTGTAGGTGGAGGACTTCTAGATACTTTTTTGTTTCTAAATAGGAATGAATCCAACTTCCCTCTTTACACCTTGATTTTTCTTTGCATCTCTAGGGGAATTCCTCTTAGAATCCTTATTGCAAACTTTATCCTCCTTTGTCCCAGACTTTCCATCTGATTTGGAATTATTAAGACTAGAATTTTCTCCTCTGTCAACTTGCTATTTTTCTCTTTCCAGTTCATTTCCCAGAGTGACAATCTCCTCCTTAAGTTTAAAGAATTCATCTATTTTTTCACTGAGCTTGGTATTCAAGGAATCTTCAATATTCTTGCTTTCTTCAACCTTAATTTTTAATTCAAAGATCACATATTTTTCCTTTGATTCCATATTATTTACCTTCTACTTGAGACCTTTCATTTTTCCAATTTTTTTCTTTTCTTTTTCAAGAAAGCTCTCATATTTCTGATTTAGTACCCTTGCTCCATTCAGGTCTTCTAGAGTAGAACAAATTTTTCCTTTAAAACCCATTTCCTAATCATCTGAATTGAACTCCCAACCTTCAAGTTCCATTGACTCTAGATCCATCACTTAATGAGTCAAATATTTTACAATTCTCAACATCGCACTTTTTTTCACTAAAATCCATAAAAAGGGTTTCATCATTTGAATCATTCTCCTCATTTTTTGAGCAACAACTACTCTCCTTAGAACATATACCTCTTTTAACCTTATCTCTTTTGTTATAATCATCTAATTTTTTGAAAGGACATTTAGATGCAAAATGGTCAATCCCTCCATAATTGAAACACTTGAAAGGTAACTTACCTTTGCATTTTCATGTGCCTTTCTTCAATATTTTTACAAAGTGTTCTTCAACTTCATCAAAGTCATCATTGTGATTAGCAACTTTATCTTCTATATTTGTATTGACTTTGAATGCATCTTCCTCCTTTGGAACATCTTTGTGAAATTCTCTCATTTCAAAGGTAGTTAGAGCACCAAACATTTCATCTACTGAATATTGATCCAAATCCTTAGATTCTTCAATAGAAGACACTTTATGACTGTAGGATTTAGGGAGAGATCTCATAACGTTCTTCACAATCACATAATCTTTTAATACACTACCAAGGCTAGTGATTCTAGTAACAACTTCATGTACCTGTAGAATATAACTTGCAATGTATTCATCCTCTCATATTCTTAAGGTCTCAAATTTGCTCTTGAAAATATACATATTAGCTTTCTTAACTTTGGTATCCCCTTCATAGATGATACTAAGCTTTTTCCAGAAATCCTTAGCAAAGCCACATCCCATCACCTTCAAAAGTTTTGAATCAACCAATCCACACAAGATAACATTTTTAGCCTTGGCATTGTTCTCATATAACCTAATTTTAGTTGGATCAATTAGAGGAGACACAGGAGCAACATAACCATCTTTGATTGATTTCCATACACCAAACCCTAAAGAGTTTAGATGGCATTCCATTCTCAATTTCTAGAAAGTATAATTAGTCCCATCAAACTTAGGAGCCTTGTAACCTCCATCACATGTCATCCCGAACCTTTACATCAAGCAGTTAAGCTTTTTCAGAGGAACTTGGTTCTAATACTAATTTTTGAACACACCGAATACTAAGAGGGGGTGAATCAATATCTATAAAAACATAAAGCCCTCCAAAACTTGAAATATTTAGCACAATACTTCCTAAGAAAATATAAAACCTTAATTAGATTGGCAACAATAAAGATATTACAATTTAAACCTTTAGCAATTTTAACAATCTTCAACAATGAAAGATATAACAATTCTATCCTTAATTAGATCAATATCAATGAAAAATAAACATGAAAGACACATCCACAAAATGACACTAGATTTACATGGAAAACCCAATGAGAAAAAAACCACAGTGATAGTTAACTCATGATATAAAGGCTCACTGTCAAAAAGGACTTACAAACTAAGGCACGCTACCTTAGAGAAAGATACAAAAGAATCACAAAACTAAAGCAAATACAACTCCAGGGGCAAGATATAAGGACCTAATGAGCTTCACTATCTTACAGGAAGATACAAAAAGGATTAAGGAGATTTATAACATTTTTCAACAATTCACTCTACTGATTGAGGCATTAAGCCACATATGATCTTTCTTCTTCACATTTTATTACAAACTCTATTGGATATTCCATAAATTCCACACTCACACCTCTTCACACTTATTTAGGCATCCATGCATTTGTAACTCAAATGATCTTTCATTTATATCCACCACAATACTTCTCAACTTTAATTAGGTTGGTCGAGAAAGAATACAAACAATGATTTCACCAAGTCAACCACAAAAACCTAGTGTAGTCCTATCCTAAGGATAGAGAGAACAAAAAATAATCTTATTGCATCTTCCAATATGATATGAAATAATTCACATGATAGCACATATCAACCTAAGTCAACAATAGGGAAACATGTAGATGAAACGTGAAGCATATAACTAGTCATTCCAAAAACATAACTTTAACTGGATACATTCTAATTTACATGCATTTTAATGTTATTTAGTGAAGTATTGCATCATATTAGGGTTAAGAAATAGATCTTTCATTTCATTAGTATTTCCAATCCCTGGCTAGGTGGTGAACTCTTTAGTTTATAATCAGGCCCTAGGAAAACCCTATTGTACGATCTCTTTCTCCTTTGTACACCTTAGGTTGAGATCTCAAGGGTTTTCTTTGAATGACAGAGTGTGAACATTGTTATTATATCTCCCAAGCATAGAAGCAAATAATTTTCCATCTTTCATTATGCCATATAGCTAGGAAAAATTTATAGACACATGATTTCCAACTTTTTAACTAATGAAGTTTGGATTTAATTTGGGATCCCTTAGTAGAGTAGGCATCACCTACATAATGTGGAACTTATTAGTCATAAATTTTTTGAATGACATGGGAAAATGTACCACTTTGAGCTAAACAGAGAGTTGGTTGAGTTCTAATAACATAACTATGTAGGGTTTACAAAAAAAAGGTTCCAACTATTGACTAAAAAATATGAGGAAATAAGTAATGAAAATAATGTTGTCAAACAACCATTCAATCTATCCATAATCATCTTTTAGATGTCACACCATATTCCAAACATGTTAGATACAAGCAAAGATATAATTATGTTATAGGAATTATGTGTTAAAAAGAATTGAATCTTTTCAACCTTACAATTTTTAGGGCCCCATTCAATCTTGAATTAGATAGTGAGTGATGTAAAAGGAAACAATACAATATTAGTTCCACCACAAGAAAAAAATAACTGGAAAAGAAAAAGTAATGTTACACAAACACCATGGAAGGATCAAGTTCCTTAATGAAAATTTCAAAACTACTACATCGATGAGATCAAGTGTGCCAAATTTTAGATGTGTTTTAGTGACCAAAATCAGGGTCATAAAGGCTCAATCTAGAAATTATGCATGTAAAACCTTGTTTGAGCCCTCTTGACCAATTTTCAATGTATCAAAATATTATCATATGTCTTAGATGCTATAGTAATCATATTAAAGTCAATGTTATTAAAAACCCATAACATGAGTAGAAGATCATTTACAATCCACCAAAATGAAAAAATCCTTTAGTCAAATCACTAGAGGAATAGATATTAAGATGAAATATTAGTTATCAATATTGAAAAGGGCCCATAAATCTCTATTTGTTAGTTCACAACCATGGGTACAATTTGGCATCAGTAAATTCTACCGTGGAACAAGACCTTATTCATGATTACTATTGAAAAAATAATACCGAAGCACATGACATGACACATGACTAAAACCAAAGATCCAAAAACCTTATTTTTTGAAAGATAATATCCAAAGAAGAAAATGTTTTTCAAAAATATCACACCATGAATTTTTGGTTTGGGTTTATCAAAGCAATCGCAGTCCATGAGATAAAATTCATGAGGTAAGAACACAATGGGATATTTTCTTAGAATCTAACCCTTGCAATACAAAAAACCTATTCTTTGCCAAACTATTTTATTTGGCCTAAGAGAAGGCACCAAATTGAATCTACATTCTTTTAGGAGCATATTATCCTTCTTCAACATCCTAAGGAAGGATATGAGGCTGTCAACCTCCATTAAATTGTTGCACAATTAAACTTCTCAAGATCACCAAGGAAAAAACCCTCCCAAGAAGTGGAATTCTAAGAAACCAAGGTGTAGGGGCCTCTTTAACATACTCACTAGAGGTTTGGGTAAGAATTATTTGTTCTTCAATAATTTTATTTTCTTTCTTACTTGCCTATGATTGAAAGGACTCCTATGAGATTTACTTCTTTTTTTTCACTAACAACAGAGCAAGAGGGACATTATTTTGTATATTTAATGACAACGCCATTGTTGGGACCAAGATTGGAATGAGAATTGTTATGGGCCCCATTACAACCATTTTTATGGTCATTAACATTAGTCAACCTCTCTTCTATTTTTCTTGCTTCAAGTGTTAGTTTATATGTTAGGTTAAGCTTGAAGGAATCTAGAGGGCAGTCTATAATTTTGTTCTTAGAGGCTTGACATTGAAAGAAAAGGTTAGGTAGGTTTATATATAAAACATTCTATACATGGCACATCTCAACTATCTATGTACCAATTGTTTCTTCTACATCTTGGGCAAGGTTATTTTTGAGAAAAGTCTATGTTCTGATCTAGCAAAATAAAACTATGTTGGTTTAACATGTATAACCCAAGCCCAAGAGAGGACACAATGTGGCTGAGGAAGGGCCAAGATGACAAGGAAAACTATGATATTTGAGATAAATAGACACCTTAAGCTTGTTAGTTGGTCATTAAGAATTCCCTTATCTAGGGAGATAAAAAAAAGTAGTGAGCTACACATGTAGTAGGGACCATGCCACATGAATACATTTGAATGGTTAGCTTCTACAGAGAAAAAAATAAATAAGACTTCTATTAAATTCTATATGTAACTTAGCTTAACCCTATGATGAACTCACACTTGATTTTGATATAGTTGTAGAGTACGCCTTTAGATGGCATAAAACTAAAAAAATAATCAATGAGTATAAAATCCATTTACAAACATTCTCAAAATTGAGCTCAACACTTGAACATTCAATGGGTTAATGGAGCACTTTTCATGGAACTCTTTTCACACAAAACTGTGAGATTTTCTTAGTATCATCATTGCTTGTTTGAATTCCTAACATTTTGACATTAATAATTGAAATAAACTACTTAATGCTATTAAAAAGAACCACCGTAAATGTTAGAAACCTAAAACTATCATAATAAATGCAAACAAGATAATAAGTTTTACTAAATTAGTAGGTAGTTTGAAAAAAAAATAACACAAGCATGCAAACTAAAACCAATCTTACTCATAACTCACCTTTAAAAAATGAGTTGAAATATATTAATAAATAAAAAACCCATATGAGAATTTGTCGCGAATGAACAAATTGTTGAGAGAATATTGCTTACTGACTATTAAAATGATTGATAGAGCTTTATCCTTGATGAAATTATAAAATATATATCCTATGATGAAATCACCAATTATATTTGGCTCGAGACATTGTTAGACATGTTTAAGACCAACCTTATCTAGATAGTGCCACCTCTCAATACTCTTTTTCAAATAAGGAGTGCCTTTAATGGATGACTCACTCCTTACCCAATCAACCTCTCTCCTAGTTTTCTTGCTTCAAGTGCTAGTTTAGATGTTAGCTTAGACTTGAAGGAATCTAGAGGGTAGTTTATAATTTTGTGTATAGAGGCTTGACATCAATAGAAAAGGTTAAGTTAGTTTATATATAGAATAGGCTTTACATGGAACATCTCACCTATCTATGTACCAATTGTTTCTTCTACATCTTGAGAAAGGTTAATTTCTAAGCAAACTTTATGTTGTGATCTAGAAAAATAAAACTATTTTGGTTCAGCATGTATAACCCATGTGCAAGAGTGGACACAATATGGATGAGGAAGGGCCAACATGACAAGCGAAAACTATGATATTTGAGCTAGATAGACACCTTAAGAGATTGTTAGCTGGTCATTATGAAGTCCCTTGTTTAGGGAGAAAATCAAGTAGTGAGCTACACATGTAGTAGGGACCATGACATGGGACTACATTTGAATGGTTAGCTTCTACAAAGAAAAAAGAAATAAGACTTATGTTAAATTCTAGATGTAACTTAGCTTAACCCTATGGTGAACTCACACTTGACATTGATCTAGTTGTAGAGCATGCCTTTAGATGGCACACAACTAACAAAAATAATCAATGAGCGTAAAATACATTCACAAACATTGTCAAAATCAAGCTCCTAACTTGAACATTCAATGGGTTAATGGAGAACATTTTTTATGGAACACTTTTCACACAAAATTGTGAGATTTTCTTGGTGTCATCATTGCTTGTTTCAATTCCTAACATTTTGACATTAACAATTGAAACAAAATACTTAAATACTATAAAAAAAAATCACGCTAAAATTGAGAAACCTAAAACTATCATAATAAATACAAACACACTAATAAAATTTTGCTACTTTATTAGTAAATGGTTTGAAAAAACAAGTAACAAAAGCATGCAAACTAAGACCAATCTTACTCATAACTCACCTTTAAAAAATTGAGTTGAAGAGTATTAATAAAAAAAAATCATAAGAGAATTTGCTAAAGATGAGTAACTTGTTGAGAGAGTATTGCTTACCGATTCTTAAGATGGTTGATAGCGCCTTATGCTTGATGAAATTATAAACTACGTATCCTATGATGAAATCACCAATTATATTTGGTTCGAGACATTGTTAGACCAATCTTATCCAGATAGTGCCACCTCTCATTACTCTTTCTCAAATAGATAGTACCTTTAATGGATGTCTCACTCCTTAACCCATGAAGTCTGAAGGTCACATTTGCGATAAAGCATTGCCCAACACATTATTAGCATGGGTTATAACTGCCTTCTCTCATAAATGATTCTCACAACAATGATTCTTCTGCTGGTCCGTTTTTTATTGCATTTTTTCAATTAAAAAAATTGTGCAAAGAAGTTCAGCAATGTTAAATTCATGGGAAAATTATCCATAAACCTTTCGATCTTTACAGACTATTTGAGCTCCTTGGCCTTTATTTAATCTGCACTTCAAAAGGAGGTACCTAATATTAACATTGAAATTTCGAAATAAATCATGGAAACCATGGTATTGGTCGTCGTAGAAGAAATTCGTACTTTCAAACTCAAAGTTTTATTGATTTAAATTTACCAGTCATTTTTGTCTCAACTACAATTCACCCGATCTTAAAACAGCAAAAGCCTATTTGTGACTCTTTCCGGCACCTAGAACTGTACAAACACCATCGATCGTTCAACTGGGCATTCCCACAAAACTAGACTTATCCACTGTCTAATCTCACTAAGAATTGGGAATCCTTGCAACCTCAAACCAGGGGATATCTGCTCAGGAATTCTGATTATGGCAGAGAATGCCTTGTAGACATTGCAATGGCTGCAAAGGGATTCCCTGGGCAATTCTCCCTCGTAATACATGCGAAGGCAGTTAATAATTTGTGATTTGCGGTAGTCTCAGTAATCAAAGGCTTCCGGAATTGGGCTGAGCTTCATTTTCCACAAATCACTGTAATCGCCAACCGTCGTCGCTCTGAATGCGGAATTCAGTGTTGGGAAGTCCTTCAGATGATTGAAGCCCTCCAAAACTCGGTGCCCATCCATGCTATACCCCACCTCAGGCGCTATTTTAAGACGCTGGCACTTTCTGCGGTTGTTCTTGTTCTGCTTTCGTTGCAGTGCAGCTGCTGCTTTTACGGCTAAGGCAGCCATTTCTGAGGAGGGCAGGGGGTTTTGCAACTTTTCGAGAGGCAGAAGAAAATAGAGTTGACCCACTTGTAATTGATACCCTGCAGGAAGGGGGATTAAATACTGATCAAAATCCATGGAATCAGAATGGGATACGAAGAAGCCTGCTCTTTCTCTTAAAATTTCTGCTACTTTCACCGGCTCCGGAAATTCCCTTAGGCCACCATCATCTAATATGAGCTTGGCGGTCGGATGAGTTACTTGACAAGATAAGCAGCTGCCCATCAAATAAAATTGGATACGATGTAATGAATAAAAAGTGTTCTCTGTACCGTGTGTCCCCCTTCTCCCCAGACAAAATTTATAAGGATGGATGGACTCAGTCTCCTTTCAACGGTCAATAAGCATGACCAAATCCATCTACTGACGTAAGCGAAATCGTAATGGAATCTAAAAAGTTAGATTGCTGGAGAAGCTATCTGAGAAATTCATCATATTTTTGTCCTACTTTAGAATATAAATTGTAGAAAAACCCTACACAAAAGATCGGCTTATATGGAAACGAATGATCTAACCCCACTAACATTCAATTTTGAATCAAAATTACGGCAGTTGAAGTCAAACGGGCATTCTAAATTAAAAGTAACGTACTACAAGTCAAACGAACTTTTGACCCAATCTGCCATCTGGTGATAGGAAATTTTAAGAAACACGTAAATTTTGGGATAAGTGTTTCTTATTTATTTTAGTGTCTATATTCATGGATGTATGAAGGTAGAGAAGCTTCTTCTAATTTTCATTGTTTTAATTAAGTGATTTCATAATGATAGCGTTGTTATTGTCTTGATTGATGATCTCTTTTAAAGAAGAGTTTAATAAAAAATTTAGAGATCAAGTAAATGTTTCTTGTCATTTTGGTGTTTATATTCATTGACTCATATAGATAGGGAGAAACTTTTTCTAAATTTGATTGTCTAATAAGGTTTTTGAAATTGTATTAACCAAATAATTTTATTAATAAATTTATAACAAGATTTTTTATAGATATCAAAATAGAAGACAGGGTTTAAAATAATTTTCATGTTTTAATTTATAAATTTAACTAGAAACTAATTCCTATTTAAGAAAAAATAAATTTATTATACTTAGAAATTAAATGTTATAATTGAGTCAGATTTAAATGAATTATTTCTAAGCTTTATTTGCATTATGAATGCATTTCTCTATTTATTTTTATAATAAAGTAATTATGAGGAATTATATGTGTTAATTGGCCACTTATATTTCTCCTAGCTAGAAAAAATTAGTATGCATATTAGAGTAAATGCATACATTTGTTCCCTACCTCTCAAGATCTACCATAAGGAATATCTTAAAGAAGTGACAAATGTGACAGTTTAAAGTCATTTCCATGCAAATGTTAAGTAGACAATATGCATCATAGACATGTATGGAGGCCTAAATTTGATGACTATATGGGTGTATTTATACACTTTCACCAAAATGTACACATAAATTTTTAATAAGACTTCTATCAAATGAAAATACTTTTTTTTGGCATGCCCTTAAAAGTGCTACTATGTCTTATAATTGCAAAACTTTTCCCTAGTTTTTTTAAATCGCGATTTTTTTAAATGTTCCAGAATAAGATGATTCTTATACATGTTCTAGTCACTATCAAGTTATAACAAGAACTTACACCTCTTTTTCTTTGGTTCCCACAAACTCTCATCATTGTGAAACTATGTCGCATTCTCTCTTAGATCTACAATCACAAACTGAGTTGTCAAAGCCAGTTCACCTTTTCATTTTTTCTACCTTTTATTTATACCTCCCCTTCTAAATTAATTTCTACTCTAATATTTTTTATGTTTTATAAACCCTCTTTCCCTATACATGATATCACAAAACCCAATCCTTATTCCTCTTCTTCTTATGTCAATATTGTCTCTCTCATCTGCTTATTAACAATTATGAGATTCAATCATGCTCTTCCTAATTTATTTACTAACATTCATAAAACTAATGAAATTGTGCCTTTGAATTCCTAATCATTTCTTTTGAATACATTATATAATTTTATTACTTCATGGATAAATATTTCATCTACCTTACTCTAAGGATATTTGTTCCTATCTCGTCTAATTTCTTTCCCATTTCCTTGCTTATGAGTCAGGTAAGGTGATGTGTTATCCTTTCCAAACCCAACTCTTCCTATTATATTTCTCATTGATGGGTGGTTTAGCACTCACCAACTCAAATAAAACACCATTGTATTCTATAACTCCTAAAATAAAATTAAATCTCCTCACTTGATCTATATCACCAAGTCATGTCCATGCAAGATGAATCAATGGTCATTATGATGGTATTCCAATTTAAGGGCCTTATGATGTATCTAGGTCAATTCAAACAATAATGTTTTTATTCCACAAGAAGATAAGAATTTTTTGATCTATCATTCAAGATTCAATTACTTTACATTTATTGCATCGTGTACATGGATCACTTTATACTAAGAAATACAAAATTACCAATGATTAGCCACGTGCAATAATAAAAGATTTAGATTTATGACAACAAGTTACAAGTTTTTCCTAAATCTAATCTTGGCTTTAATTTGGGATCCTTGAGTAGAGTAGGAATCAACCACCTACATAAAGTGGAACTTATTAGTCATATAAATTTTGAATGACATGGAAAAAGGTATCGCTTTGAGCTAAAAAGGAGTTGGTTGAATTCTAATAACATAACTATGTAGGGTTTATGATAGAATTTTCCAAGTATTGACTAAAACATATGAAGAAATAAGTAGTATTAATATTGTTGTCAAATAACCATTTAATCTATAAATAACCATCTTTCAGATGTCACACCATATTCCAAACATATTAGATACAAGAAAAGATATAATGATGGTATAGGAATTATGTGTTAAAAAGGAATTAAATCGTTTTAGCCTTACAATTTTTAGGGCCTGCTCAATCTTGAATTAGATAGCAAGTGATGTAAAAAGGAAACAATACAATATTAGTTCCACTACAATAAAAAATAATTGGCAAAGAAAAAGTAATGTTGCACAAACATCATGGCATGATAAAGTTCCTTAATGAAAATTTTGAAACCACTACACCAATGAGACCGAGTGTGCCAAATTTTAGATGTGTTTGGGTGACCAAAATTAGGGTCATAAAGGACCAATCTATTATGCATGTAGAACCTTGTCTCCCTCTTGATATTTTATCAATGTATCAAAATATTTTCATGTTTCTTAGATGTCATATTAATCATATTAAAGTCGCCATTAAAACCCATAACATGAGTAGAAGATCATTTGCAATCCACCAACATAAAAATTCCTTTAGTCAAATAATTGGAGGAATAGATATTTTAAGATGAAATATTAGTAATCAATATTGAAAAAGGCCCATAAATCTCTATTTGCTATTTCACAACCATGGGTATTATTTGGAATCAATAAATTCTACCATGGCACCAACACCTTATTCACGATTATTATTGAAAAAATAATACCTAAGCATATGACATGGAACATGAATAAAACCAAATATCCAAGAACCTTATTTTTTGGAAGATAATATCTAGAGAAGAAAATATTTTAAAAAAAATATTTCTCCATAAATTTTGGTTTTGAGTCTATCAAAAAAATTGTAATTCATCAGATAAGAGCATCATGGGATATTTCCTTAGAATGTAACCCATGCAATACAAAAAATCTATTCTTTGCCAAACTATTCTAGTTGGCCTAAGAGAAGGCACCAAATTGAATCTAACTTCTTTTGAAGCATATTATCCTTCTTCAACACTCTAGGGAGGGATATGAGGCTATCAAATTTTATTGAATTGTTGCACAATTAAACTTCTCAATATCATCAAGGAAAGAACCCTCCCAAGAATTGGAATTCTAAAAAACCAAGGTGTGGGGGCCTCTTTGACATACTCATTGAAGATTTGGGTAAGAATTAGTTGAATTTCAATTACTTTATTTTCTTTCTCACTTACCTATGATTGAAATGACTCCTATGAGCTTTAATTTTTTGTTGTTAACAACAAGGCAAGAGGGACATGAATTTCTATATTTAATGACAACACCATTGTTGGCACCAAGATTGTAATGAGAATTTTTATGGGCCCCATTGCAACCATTTTTTATGGTAATTAACATTAGTCAACCTCTCTTCTAGGTTTCTTGCTTCAAGTGCTAGTTTAGATGTTAGCTTAGGCTTGAAGGAATCTAGAGGGTAGTATATAATTTTCTGTTTAGAGGTTTGACATCAAAAGCAAAGGTTAGGTAGGTTTATAGATAGAACATTCTATACATGGCACATCTCAACTATCTATGTACCAACTATTTCTTTTACATCTTGAGCAAGGTTAATTTTAGAGAAAATTCTATGTTACGATCTAGCAAAATGAAACTATGTTGGTTCAACACTTATAACCAAAGTCCGAGAAAGGACATAATGTGGTTGACGAAGGGCTTAAATGAAAAGGGAATGATATTTTATCTAGATAGATACCTTAAGAGCTTGTTTCTTGGTCATTATGAAGTCCCTTATCTAGGGAGAGAAAAAAATTAATGAGCTACAAATGTAGCAAGAACCATGACATAGGACTACATTTGAATGGTTAGCTTCTACAAAGAAAAGAAGAAGAAGTCTTCAGTTAAATTCTAGATGTAACTTAGCTTAACCCTACGGGGAACTCACACTTGATGTTGATCTAGTTGTAGATCATGCCTTTATATGGCACACAACTAACGAAATAATCAATGAGAATAAAATCCTTTTACAAACATTGTCAAAATCGAACTCAAGACTTGAACATTTAATGGGTTAATAGAGAATATTTTTCATGGAGCACTTTTCACACAAAATTGTGAGATTTTCTTAATGTCATCATTGCTTGTTTCAATTCCTAACATTTTGACACTAACAATTGAAACAAAATACTTAAATACTATTCAAAAGAACCGTCTTAAAGATGAAAAACCTAAAACTATCATAATAAATGTAAACAAGATAATAAACTTTGGTTACTTTATTAATAGATAGATTGGAAAAACAAACAATATAGACATACAAACTAAAACCAATACTCTTAACTCATCTTTATAAACAAAATCCATAAGAGAGTTTGCTACGGATAAACGACTTGTTGGGAGAATATTGCTTACCGATAGTGCTTTATCCTCGATGAAATTATAAAATATGTACCCTATGATGAAATCACCAATTATATTTGGTTCGAGACATTGTTAGACACCTTTAAGGCCAATCTTATCCAGATAGTGTCACCTCTCAACACTCCTTCTCAAATAGATAGTACCTTTAATGGATGTCTCACTCCTTACCCCATGAAGCCTGACGGTCACATTTGCGATAAAGCATTGCCTAACACGTTATTAGCATGGTTTATAACTGCCTTCTATCAGAAATGATTCTCACAACTATGAAAGAAATTAAGCAGTCTTAAATCCATAGGAAAACATTCCATAATCCTTTCGATCTTTGCAGACTATTTCAGCTCCTTGGCCCTTATTTAATCTCCACTTAAAAAGGAAGTACCTAATATTAACATTAAAATTTCGAAGTAAATCATGGACACCATGGTATTGGTAGTCGTAGAAGAAATTCGTACTTAGAAACTCAAAATTTTATTGATTTAAATTTACGAGTCATTTTTGTCTCAACTACAGTTCACCGAATCTTAAAACAGTAAAACCCTATTTGTGACTCTTTCCCGCACCGAGACTTGTACAAACACCATCGATCGTCCAACTGGGCATTCCCACAAAACTAGACTTATCCACCGTCTAATCTTGACAAATAATTGGTAATCCTTGCAACCTCAAACCAGGGGATATCTGCTCAGGAATTCTGATTATGGCAGAGAATGCCTTGTACACGTTGGAATCCTTGCAAAGGGGTTCTCTGGGCAATTCTCCCTCGTAATCCATGCGAAGGCAGTTAATAATTTGCTGATTTGCGGTAGTCTCAGTAATCAAAGGCTTCCGCAATAGGGCTGAGCTTTACTTTCCACAAGTCACTGTAATCGCCAACCGTGGTCGCTCTGAATGCGGAATTTAGTGTTGGGAACCCCATCAGATGATTGAAGCCCTCCAAAACTTGGTGCCCATCCATGCTATGCTCCACCTCAGGCGTTATTTTACAACGCCGGCACTTTCTGCGGGTGTTCTTGTTCTGCTTTCGTTGCAATGCAGCTGCTGCTTTTAAGGCTAAGGCAGCCATTTCTGAGGAGGGCAGGGGGTTTTGCAACTTTTCCTGAGGCAGAAGAAAATAGAGCTGGCCCACTTGCAATTGATACCCTGCTGGAAGGGGGATTAAATACTGATCAAAATCCATGGAATCAGAATGGGATACGAAGAAGCCTGCTCTTTCTCTTAAAATTTCTGCTACTTTCACCGGCTCCGGAAATTCCCTTAGGCCACCATCATCTAATATGAGCGTGGCGGTCGGATGAGTTACTTGACAAGATAAGCAGCTGCCCATCAAATAAAATTCGATAGATGTAATGAATAAAAAGTGTTCTCTGTAACGTATGTTACCCCCACAAGACAAGATTTATAACAAAGATGGACTAAGTCTCCTTTCAACGGTCAATAAGTATGACCAAATCGATCTAATGACGTAAGCGAAATCGTAATGGAATCTAAAAAGTTAGATTGCTGGAGAAGCTATCTGAGAAATTCATCATATCTTTATTCTACTTTAGAATATAAATTGTAGAAGAAAGCTACACAAAAGATCGGCTTATATGGAAACGCATGATCTAACCCCACTAACGGTCAAATTTGAATGAAAATTATGGCAGTTGAAGTCAAACGGACATTTAAAATCAAAATTAACGTACTACAAGTCAAACGAACTTTTGACCGAGTCTGCCATCGTGCTGATAGGAAAATTTTGAGAAACACGTAAATTTTTGGATCAACTGTTTTTTTTAGTTATTTTAGTGTCTATATTCATGGATCTATGAAGGTAGAGAAGCTTCTTTTATAAGTTTGTGAATTCAT
The DNA here is from genome assembly GCA_007258455.2 of Sequoia sempervirens. Lineage (NCBI taxonomy): Eukaryota > Viridiplantae > Streptophyta > Pinopsida > Cupressales > Cupressaceae > Sequoia > Sequoia sempervirens. The sequence goes on along the minus strand of VDFB02105785.1, from coordinate 157,972,971 downwards.
ATTGAACTAGCAATCACACCTTGGTGTGCAATGGGTACGCCGAAGTGTTGTGGAAGGTCAATTAGGATAAATTTTGATTTTTTTTTTTATAATTTATGTATATGAGGTCAATTGGTAAAGAGATATAGAGGCATAGATAGAGGGAGAAAGATGGAAAGATAATGAGTTAGAGATAGAGAGAGATATGGAGGAAGAAATATAGAGATAGAGAGGCAAAGAGATATCGATATAAAGGGAAAAAGAGAGAAAGAGAGAGATGGATGGATAGAGAGGAGACACCTACACTCTAAAATTTATTGCATGATGGATGCTTGCACTATATTTCATCACATCAATATAATGCATATGTTCACGGTCATTATTACACGATTATAGTTATGGCCATGGTGATGTTCATGATCATGATCATGGTTGTGGTTATGGTTATGATTGTGATCATGATCATGATTATGAAGATGATTTGTGAAATATTATGCTATTATGTTTTCATTTGTTTTTCATACTTGAATGTATTGGTTTGCATATTTATAATATTATTATTATAAATGTAATAAAATTAAAGTTAGCTTCAAAAGTATATTATATTATAGTTATATAATACTATAATATATTTATATTATAATGTATAATTTTAAGATTATATCTAGTTATTAATTTATTACTAATAATAACTATATATTGTTTTATATTATTTTATTATTAATATATTTAATCTATGTATAATCTTATAGTTGTATAATATTATTGTACATATATAATATGTTTGTAAATTTTATGATTATGTTCCATTATAATATCAAATTTAAAAATAGCTCCAAAAGAACTATTCTATTACAAGTTTTGATCATCTTGCATAGTCACTGTGAACCTTTGATCCTAAAAACAACTAGATGTTGTTCAAAGAATCTTACATGTTTAACGTTTTGAAAAAATAGATCATTAAAATAAATATAATATAAATTAATTAATATAATATACATAAAAAATAATAATAAATATAATTATATTATATACAATTTACTGTGTATTCATAAATAATTATTAATGAACATTATACGATGATTACTTTTAACACCAATTAAAAGAGAATATGTACATTGTGAATACAGAAGATTTAAAAACTATAAAAAAAAATCATTCATAATTTCGGCAAAACATTTACCACTCATAAGCACTGTAAAAAGGAATGTCGTCTAAAGAAAATTTTTTTTTATCATGCGATGAAGATGCTCAATGTAATTTTCATCTGTATTTATTTTGTTTTCTTGGTTTTTGCTTTACCACTCGTGAAAGTTAGTTTTGATAGAGTTATTGATGACAAATGATGTCACCATTGTGCCCTATGTGGCTCGCTGTTGGGAACGACACCACCTCCCAATACTAACGTTAAAACGAATAACTTTCACTTATGTATTTAAAACTAGTAAAGTGGGTCCCACTCCTACTGAGAAAAGTTGGCCTTCACTCCTCATACGTTCAAAGATAGGTAAAGGATAAACACAATGCGTGTGCGTAAGCAGGACACCCTGGAACTACGTGTGGAGGAATTTACAGCGGGAATCAAATGGAAAGTCTTTTATTCTTATTTTCACCGTAGAAGTTGATCGACGACTATGGACGATTCAACCGTATTGCATCCCTTCTCGAGCAGCGTCCACCGTGGATGGACAAAGTCAGGTGGCTATTTTCAAATAGGAGATGCCTTCAGCGTAATTAAGTAATTTCATAGGTTAGTCTTGATAGTCTTGTTATTGTCTCGAGTGATGGTGTTTTAAAAAATAGAGTTTAATAAAAAACTTAGAGATCAAGTAAATGTTTCTTGTCACTTTGGTGTCTATATTCATCAATTCATAAAGATAGAGAGAAATTTCTTCTAAATTTCATTGTTCTGTAAATTTTTTGAATTTGCATTAACCAAATAATTATATTAGTAAATTTATAACAACATTTTTAATAGATATTAAAATAGAAGGTGGGGTTTAAAATATTTTTTATATTTTAATTTATAAATTTAACTAGAATTTAATTCCCATTTAAAAAAATTAAAATTATTATACTTAAAAATTAAATGTTATAATTCAATCATATTTAAATGAAGTCTTTCTAAGCTTTATGACATTATGAATACATTTCTCTACTTATTTTTTATAATAAATTAATTGTGAGGAATTATATATGTTAATGGACACTTATATTTCTCCTAGTTAGAAAAAACTAATATGCATATTAGAGTAAATGCATACATTTGTTCCTTACCTCTCAAGATCTAGCATAAGGAGTATCTTAAAGAAGTGACAAATGTGAGCGAGCTTAAAGTCATTTCTAAGTACATGTTAGGTAGAGAATATGCATCACAGACAAGTATGAAGACCTAAATTTGATGACTATATGGGTGTATTTATACACTTTCACCAAAATGTACACATAAATGTTTAATAAGACTTCTATCAAATGAAAAGGAAAATTCAATGCTACTATGCATTATAATTTCAAAACTTTTCCCTAATTTTTTGAAAGTATGATTATTTAAATGTACCAAAATAAGATCATTCTTATACATGGACTAGTCACTATCAAGCTATAACAAAGACTTGTACCCCTTTTTCTTTGGTTCCCACAAAATCTCATCATTGTGAAACTATTTCATATTGTCTCTTAGATCTACAATCACAAAGTGAGTTGTCAAAGCCAATTTACCTTTTGATTTTTTTTACCTTCTATTTATACCTCCCCATCTAAATTACTCTCCACTCTAATATCTTTAATATTTCATTAACCCCCGTTCCCTATACATGATATCACAAAACCCAATTCTTATTTCTCTTCTTCTTATGTCAATATTGTCTCTCATCTAGTTATTAACAATTATGATATTCAATCATGCTCTTCCTAATTTCTTTACCAACATTCATAAAACTAATGGAACTGTGCCTTATAATTCCTAATCATTTCTTTTGAATACATTATATAATTTTATTACTTCGAGGATAAATACTTCATCTACCTTACTCTAGGGATATGTGTTTCTATCTTGTCTAATTTCTTTCAAATTTCCTTTCTCATGAGTTCTAAGGTGGTGTGTTTTCCTTTCAAAAGACCAACTCTTCTTATTATATTTCTCATTCATAGGTGGTTTAGCACTCACCAACTCAAATAAAACACCATTGTATTCTACAAATCCTAAAATAAAGTTAAATATCCTCACTTGATCTATATCACCAAGTCATTTCCATGCAAGATGAATCAATGATCATTATGATGGTATTCCAATTTAAGGGCCTTGTGATGTATCTTGGTCAATTCAAAAAATAATGTTTTTTATTCCACAAGAAGATAATAATTTTTTGATCTATCATTTAAGATTCAATTACTTTAAATTTATTACATTGTGTACATGGATCACTTTATACTAAGAAATAAAAAATAAGCAATGATTAGCCACATGCAATCATAAAATATTTATATTTATGAAAACAAGTTGCAAGTTTATACTAAATATAATCTTGGTGTTAATTTGGGATCCCTGAGTAGAGTAGGAATCAACCACCTACATAAAGTGGAACTTATTATCCATATAAATTTTGAATGGCACGGAAAAAAGTACCACTTTGAGCTAAAAAGGAGTTGGTTGAGTTATAATACCATAACTATGTAGGGTTTATAATAGAATTTTTCCAACTATTGACTAAAATATATGAAGAAATAAGTAGTAAAAATAATGTTTTCAAATAACCATTTAATCTATAAATTACCATATTTTACATGTCACACCATATTCCACACATATTATATACAAGAAAAGATATAATTATGGTATAGGAATTATGTGTTAAAAAGTTCATTAAATCTTTTCAGCCTTACCATTTTTAGGGCCCCACTCAATCTTGAATTAGATAGCAAGTGATGTAAAAGGAAACAATACAATATTAGTTCCACTACAAGAAAAAATAATTAGAAAATAAAAAGTAATGTTGCACAAACATCATGGCATGATAAAGTTCCTTAATGAAAATTTCAAAAACACTACACCAATGAGATCAAATGTGCCAAATTTTAGATGTGTTTTGGTGACCAAAATTAGGGTCATAAAGGCCCAATCTATTATGCATGTAGAACCTTGTCTCCCTCTTGAGAATTTTTCAATGTATCAAAATATTATCATGTTTAGATTAGATGCCATATTAATCATATTAAAGTCACCATTAAAAACCCATAACATGAGTAGAAGATCATTTGCAATCCACCAACATAAAAAATTCCTTTAGTCAACTAATTGGAGGAATATATATTAAGATGAAATATTAGTTGTCAATATTGAAAAGGGCCCATAAATCTCTATTAGCTAGTTCACAACCTTGGGTATAATTTGGCATCAATAAATTCTACCATGGCAACAAGACCTTACTCATGATTACTATTGAAAAAAAAAACCTAAACATATGACATGTGGCACATGACTAAATCCAAAGATCGAACAACCTTATTTTGTGGAAGATAATATCTAGAGAAGAAAATATTTTTCAAAAATATTGCACCATGAATTTTGGTTTAGGGTCTATCAAAAAATTTTTAATTCATGAAGTAAGAGCATCATGGGATATTTCCTTAGAATGTAATCCTTGCAGTATAAAAAACCTATTCTTTTCCAAACTATTCTAGTTTTCCTAAGAGAAGGCAACAAATTGAATCTACCTTCTTTTAGGAGCATATCATCCTTCTTCAACACCCTAGGGAGGGATATGAGGTTTTCAACTGTCATTAAATTTTTGCACAAATAAAATTCTCAAGATCATCAAGTAAAGAACCCTCCCAAGAAGTGGAATTCTAAAAACCAAGGTGTAGGGGCCTCTTTGACATATTCATTGGAGATTTGGGTACTTAGTTGAATTTAAATCACTTTATTTTCTATCTCACTTGCCTATGATTGAAAGGAATCCTATGAGCTTTTATTTTTTGTTATTAACAACAGGGCAAGAGGAACATGAATTTCTATATTTAATGACAAGACCATTGTTGGGACCAAAATTATAATGAAATTTTTTATGGTTGTTAACATTAGTCAACCTCTCTTCTATATTTCTTGCTTCAAGTGCTAGTTTAGATGTTAGCTTAGGCTTGAAGGAATCTAGAGGGTAGTCTATAATTTTGTGTTTAGAGGTTTAACATCAAAAGCAAATGTTAGGTAGGTTTATATATAGAACATGTTATACATGGCACATCTCAACTATCTATGTACCAATTATTTATTTTACATCTTGAACAAGGTTAATTTTTTATAAAAGTCTATGTTGTGATCTAGTAAAGTAAAACTATGTCATTTCAACACATAACCCAAGCCCAAGAGAGGACACGATGTGGCTGACGAAGGTCCAACATGAAAAGGGAATGATGTTTGATCTAGATAGATACCTTAAAAGCTTGTTAGTTGGTCATTATGAAGTTCATTATCTAGGGAGAGACAAAAAAATAATGAGATACACATGTAGCAAGAACCATGAAATAGGAATACATTTAAATGGTTAGCTTCTACAAAGAAAAAAAGAAAGAAGCCTTCAGTTAAATTCTAGATGTAACTTTAAAGCTTAACCCTATGGGGAAATCACACTTGATGCTGATCTAATTGTAGATCATTCCTTTATATGACACACAAAGATAATGAAATAATCAATGAGAATAAAATCCTCTTACAAACATTGTCAAAATCGAGCTCAAGACTTGAACATTTAATGGGTTAGTGGAGAAATTTTTTCATGGAACACTTTTCACACAAAACTGTGAGATTTTCTTAGTGTCATCATTGCTTGTTTCAATTCCTAGCATTTTGACATTAACAATTGAAACAAAATATATAAATTTCATTAAAATGAACCACCCTAAAGGTTAGAAACCTAAAACTATCATAAAAAATGCAAACAAGATAATAAAATTTTGCTACTTTATTAATAGGTGGTTTGAAAAAACATAACACAAGCATGCAAACTAAAACCAATCTTACTAATAACTCACCTTTAAAAATTCGAGTTGAAATTCATTAATAAATAAATAAATCCATAAGAGAATTTTCTACGGATGAACAACTTTTTGAGAGAATATTTCTTACTGGCTTTTAAAATGATTGATAGCGATTTATCCTTGATGAAACTATAAAATATGTATCCTAGATGATGAAATCACCAATTATATTTGGCTTGAGACATTGTTAGAAACATTTAAGACCAATCTTATCTAGATAGTGCCACCTCTCAGTACTCTTTTTCAAATAAGAAGTGCCTTTAAAGGATGTCTCACTCCTTACCCAATTAAACCTCTCTTCTAGTTTTCTTACTTCAAGTACTAGTTTAGATGTTATCTTAGACTTGAAGGAATCTAGAGGGTAGTCTATAATATTGTGTTTAGAGGCTTGACATCAAAATCAAAGGTTAAGTAGGTTTATATATAGAATAGGCTATAGATGGCACATATCACCTATCTATGTACCAATTGTTTCTTCTACATCTTGAGAAAGGTTAATTCCTAAGAAAACTCTATGTTATGATCTAGAAAAATAGAAGTATTTTGGTTCAACACATGTATAACCCAAGTGCAAGAGTGGACACAATATGGATGAGGAAGGGCCAACATGACAAGGGAAACTATGACATTTGAGCTAGATAGACACCTTAAGAGCTTGTTAGTTGGTCAACATTAAGTCCCTTGTCTAGGGAGAAAAACATGTAGTGAGCTACACATGCAGTAGGGACCATGACATAGGACTACATTTGAATGGTTAGCTTTTACAAAGAAAAAAAGAAATAAGCCTTCAGTTAAATTCTAGATGTAACTTAGCTTAACCCTATGGCGAACTCACACATGATATTTATCTAGTTGTAGAGCATGCCTTTAGATAGCACACAACTAACAAATTAATCAATGAGCGTAAATCAAGCTCCAAACTTGAACATTCAATGGGTTAATAGAGAACATTTTTCATTGAACACTTTTCACATAAAATTGTGAGATTTTCTTAATGCCATCATTGCTTTGTTGCAATTCCTAACATTTTGACACTAACAATTGAAACAAAATACTTAAATACTATTAAAAAAACCATCTTAAAGATGAGAAACCTAAAACTATCATAATGAATGTAAACAAGATAATAAAATTTTGTTACTTTATTAATAGATGGTTTGAAAAAACAAACAATACAAACTAAAACCAATCTTACTCATAACTCATCTTTATAAATTTGAGTTGGAGAATATTAATAAAATAAATCCATAAAAGAGTTTGCTACGGATAAACTTCTTGTTGGGAGAATATTGCTAACCGACTCTTGATTGATAGTGCTTTATCCCCATGAAATTATAAACTATGTATACTATGTTGAAATCACCATTTATATTTTGTTCGAGACATTGTTAGACCAATCTTATCCCGATAATGCCACCTCTCAATACTCTTTTTTCAAATAGGTAGTACCTTTAATGGATGTCTCACTCCTTACCCAAAGCAAACTTACGGAGTCTCACGGTCACATTTGCATGGGTTATAACTACTTTCTCTCACAAATGATTCTCACAACTATGCAAAGAAATTAAGCAATGTTAAAATCATGGGAAAATTATCCATAAACCTTTCGATCTTTGCAGACTATTTCAGCTCCTCGGCCCTTATTTAGTCTGCTCTTAAAAAGGCAAGTACCTAATATTACCATTAAAATTTCGAAATAAATCATGGACACCATGGTATTAGTAGTCGTACAAGAAATTCGTACTTCCAAACTCAAAATTTTATTGATTTAAATTTACCAGTAATTTTTGTCTCAACTACAATTCACCGAATCTTAAAACAGCAAAACCCTATTTGTGACTCTTTCCCGCACGGAGACTTGTACAAACATCATCGATCGTTCAACAGGGCATTCCCACAAAACTAGACTTATCCACAGTCTAATCTTGACTAATAATTGGGTATCCTTGCAACCTCAAACCAGGGGATATCTGCTCAGGAACTCTGATTATGGCAGAGAATGCCTTGTACACGTTGTAATGGCTGCAAAGGGGTTCTCCGGGCAATTCTCCCTCGTAATCCATGCCAAGGCAGTTAATAATTTGCCGATTTGCGGGAGTTTCAGTAATCAAAGGCTTCCGGAATAGGGCTGAGCTTTACTTTCCACAAGTCGTTGTAATCGCCAACCGTGGTCGCTCTGAATGCGGAATTTAATGTTGGGAAGTCCTTCAGATGATTGGAGCCCTCCAAAATTTGGTGCCCGTCCATGTAATGCTCCACCTCTGGCCTAAATTTGATTATTATATGGGTGTATTTATACATTTTCATCAAAATGTACACATAAATTTTCAATAAGACTTCTATAAATGAAAATATTTTTTTTGACATACCCTTAAAAGTGCTACTATGTCTTATAATTGTAATTTTTTTCCCTAATTTGTTGAAAGTAATATTTCTTTAAAATGTACCAAAATAAGATGATTCTTATACATGAGCTAGTCACTATCAAGTTATAACAAAGAATTGCACCCCTTTTCCTTTGGTTCCCACAAACTCTCATCATTGTGAAACTATATTGCATTCTCTCTTAGATCTACAATCACAAACTAAATTGTCAAAGCTAAGTTACCTTTTCACTTTTTCTACTTTCTATTTATAACTCTCCATGTAAATTACTTTCTACTCTAATATTTTTTATATTTTATTAACCCCCTTTCCCTATAGATGATATCGAAAAACCCAATTCTTATTCCTCTTCTTCTTATGTCAAAATTGTCTCTCTCATCTAGTTATTAACAATTATGAGATTCAATCATGCTCTTCCTAATTTATTTACCAACATTCATAAAACTAATAAAATTGTGCCTTCTAATTCCCAATCATTTCTTTTGAATACATTTTATAATTTTATTACTTCAAGGATAAATATTTCATCTACCTTACTCTAGGGATATGTGTTCCTATCTTGTCTAGTTTCTTTCCCATTTCTTTGCTCATGAGTCCTAAGGTGATGTGTTGTCCTTTCCAAACCCAACTCTTCTTGTTATCTTTCTCATTGATGGGTGGTTTAGCACTCACCAACTCAAATAAAACACTAATGTATTCTACCACTCCTAAAATAAAATTAAATCTTCTCACTTGATCTATATCACTAGGTCATGTCCATGCAAGATGAATGAATCATCATTATGATGGCATTCCAATTTAAGGGCCTTATGACATATCTACCTAGTCAATTCAAAAAACAATGTTTTTTATTCCACAAGAAGATACTTGAATTTTATGATCTATTATTAAGGATTCAATTACTTTACATTTATTACATTGTGAACATGGATCACTTTATACGAAGAAATAAAAAATAAGCAATGATTAGCCACATGCAATCTTAAAAGATTTAGATTTATGACAACAAGTTGCAAGTTTGTCCTAAATCTAATCTTGGATTTAATTTGGGATCCCTGAGTAGAATAGGAATCAACCACCTACATAAAGTGGAACTTATTAGCCATATAAATTTTGAATGGAATGGAAAAAATTACCACTTTGAGCTAAAAAGGAGTTGGTTGAGTTCTAATAGCATAACTATGTAGGATTTATAATAGAATTTTTCCAACTATTAACTAAAAAATATGAAGAAATAAGTAGTACAAATAAAATTTTCAAATAACCATTTAATCTATAAATAACCATCTTTTAGATGTCACACTATATTCCAAACATATTAGATACAAGAAAAGATATAATTAGAGTATAGAAATTATGTGTTAAAATAATTAAATCTTTGCAGCCTTTTACAATTTTTAGGCCCCCCCACTTAATCTTGAATTAGATAGCAAGTGATGTAAAAGGAAACAATACAATATTAGTTCCACTACAAGAAAAAATAATCAACAAAGAAAAAGTAATGTTGCACAAACATCTTGACGTGATAAAGTTCCTTAATGAAAAATTTAAAACCACTAACCAATGAGACCAAGTGTGCAAAATTTTAAATGTGTATTGGTGACCAAAATCAAGGTCATAAAGGCCCAATATATTATGAATGTAGAATATTGTCTCCCTCTAGACAATTTTTCAATGTATCAAAATACTATCATGTTTCTTAAAGATTTCATATTAATCATATTAAAGTCCCATTAAAAACCCATAACATGAGTAGATCATTTGCAATCCACCAACATAAAAATTCCTTTAGTCAAATAATTGGAGGAATATATATTAAGATGAAATATTAGTTATCAATATTGAAAAGGGCCCATAAATCTCTATTAGCTAGTTCACAACCATGGGTATAATTTGGCATCAATAAATTCTACCATGGAAACAAGACCTTATTCATGATTACTATTGAAAAAATTACACCTAAGCATATGACATGGCACATGACTAAAACCAAAGATCCAACAACCTTATTTTTTGGAAGATAATATCTAGAGAAAAAAATATTTTTTCAAAAATATTACGACATGAATATTGGTTTTGGGTCTATCAAAACAATTTTAATTCATGAGGTAAGGGTATCATGGGATATTTCCTTAGAATATAACCCCTGCAGTACAAAAATCTTATTATTTTCCAAACTATTCTAGTTGGCCTAAGAAAAGGCACAAAATTGAATCTATTAGGAGCATATTATCCTTCTTCAACACCCTAGGGAGGGATATGAGGTTGTCAACTTTCATTAAATTGTTGCACAATTAAAATTCTCAAGATCATGAAGGAAATAATCCTCCTAGGAAGTGGAATTCTAAAAAACCAAGGTGTAGGGGCCTCTTTGACATACTCATTGGAGATTTAGGTAAGAATTAGTTTAATACCAATCACTTTATTTTCTTTCTCACTTTCCTATGATTGAAAGGACTCCTATGAGCTTTATTTTTTTGTTGTTAACAACAGCCCGCAAGAGAGACATGAATTTCTATATTTAATGACAACACCATTGTTAGGACTGGGATTGTAATGAGAATTTTTATGGGCTGCATTGGAACCATTTTTATGGTTATTAACATTATTCAACCTCTTTTCTAGATTTCTTGCTTCAAGTACTAGTTTAGATGTTAGCTTAGGCTTGAAGGAATCTAGAGGGTAGTCTATAATTTTGTGTTTAGAGGTTTGGCATCAAAAGAAAAGGTTATGTAGGTTTATATATAGAACATGCTATACATGGCACATCTCAACTATCTATGTACCAATTATTTCTTTTGCATCTTGAGCAAGGTTAATTTTTGAGAAAAGTCTATGTTGCGATCTAGCAGAATAAAACTATGTTGGTTCAACACTTAAAACCCAAGCCCAAGAGAGGACAAAATGTGGCTGATGAAGGGCCAACATGAAAAGGGAATAATATTTGATCTAGATAGATAAATTAGGAGCTTGTTAGTTGGTCATTATGAAGTCCCTTATCTAGAGAGAGAAAAAAATTAATGAGTTGCACATGTAGCAAGGACCATGATATATGACTACATTTGAATGGTTAGCTTCTACAAAGAAAAAGAAAGAAAGAAGCCTTCAATTGAATTCTAGATGTAACTTAGCTTAACCCTGTGGCAAGCTCACACTTTATGTCAATCTATTTGTAGATCATCCCTTTATATGGCACACAACTAATGAAACAATCAATGAGAATAAAATCCTTTTACAAACATTGTCAAAATCGAGCTCAAGACTTGAACATTTAATGGGTTAGCGGAGAAAGTTTTTCATAGAACACTTTTCACACAAAATTGTGAGATTTTATTAGTGTCATCATTGCTTGTTTCAATTACTAACATTTTGACATTGACAATTGAAACACAATACTTAAATTCCATTAAAATGAACCACCCTAAAGGTTATAAACCTAAAACTATGATAATAAATGCAAACAAGATAATAAAATTTTGTTACTTTATTAGGAGGTGGTTTGAAAAAAAATATCACAAGCATGCAAACTAAAACCAATCTTAATCATAACTCAGGTCCTTTACAAATTTGAGTTGAAATGTATTAATAAATAAAAAAAATCCATAAGAGAATTTTCTACAGATGAACAACTTGTTGAGAGAATATTGATCTTACTGACTATTAAAATGATTGATAGTGCTTTATCCTTGATGAAACTATAAAATATGTATCCTATGATGAAATCTCCAGTTATATTTGGCTTGAGACATTATTAGAAAATTTTAAGACCAATCTTATCTAGATCTAGTGCCACCTCTCAATACTCTTTTTCAAATAAGGAGTGCCTTTAAAGGATGTCTCATTCCTTACCCAAGTCAACTTCTCATCTAGTTTTCTTGCTTCAAGTGCTAGTTTAGATGTTAGCCTAGACTTGAAGGAATCTAGAGGGCAGTCTATAATTTTGTGTTTAGAGGCTTGAAATCAAAAGCAAAGGTTAAGTAGGTTTATATATAGAATAGGCTATACATGGCACATCTCACGTATCTATGTACCAATTGTTTCTTCTACATCTTGAGAAAGGTTGATTTCTTAGAAAACTTTATTTTGTGATCTAGAAAAATAAAGTATTTTGGTTCAACATACATAACCCAAGTGCAAGAGTGGACATAATATGGATGAGGAAGGGCCAAGATGACAAGGGAAAACTGTGACATTTAAGCTAGATAGACACCTTAAGAGCTTGTTAGTTGGTCATCATGAAGTTCCTTGTCTAGGGAGAAAAACAAGTAGTGGGATACAAATGTAGTAGGGACCATGACATAGGACTACATTTGAATGGTAAACTTTTGAAAAGAAAAGAAAAAAACCATCAGTTAAATTCTAGATTGGTATGTGCAGGATCATCATGGAAAAAAAAGCCTTTAAGTGGCAAAAAATTCAAAAAAATCAGAGTTAGACAACTTGACGTAAAAATTTGAATAAGTTATCTATATTATTTCAAAAATATGTAAGAATAGAATCTATAGAAAATTGAATGTAGTTTCTAAACTACTAGGTTTATTTAAAAGAAACGAAAATCTATTTGGTGAAAATTTTAAATTTCAATGCAGTAGTATTTAAATTTCAGGGAAAAAAAGAAGAAGTAGGTGTTTGTCTGACCACCCTAACCACAATAAAATGATAATATTTTTTTATAATATTTTCAACATAAGTAGAGGACTCATGTCCAGATGTGATGCATATTTTTTTGTAATTTTTTTCCCAGTAAATAATTAATTATGAATTTTTTATTACAACTTTTAAAAAATATAAAAACTCGTATGTCTGACCACCTTAGCTTGGTCAAAACTTCACAAAATTCATTTTTTTTTTTTAATCTTATAGTACGCGAAGCATAGAATGTGATGCATGTTTTGGATTCAAAAAATGTGATACTGTTTGAAAGCTATATAATTTTTTCAATCAGCCTATCAATCAACACTTTAGTCGTAATTCAAATAGAAAATGAATAATAATTATTTATTAAATTCAAAGTAAAACATAATTTATATTGGTGGAAAGCTGAGAATCTCCTCTAGAAACCCTTTTCATTTCATCAATTTTGGGTTAAAAAAAGTCGTCAGTCACATACCCTACAAATACCTATCATATTGCCACTTTTTGGCCCATCATGATCCTGCACATACCCAGATGTAACTTAGCTTAGTCCTATGGAAAACTCATACATGATGTTGATCTAGTTGTAGAGCATACCTTTATATAGCACACAACTAACAAAATAATCAATGTGCGTAAAATCCATTTACACACATTGTCAAAATCAAACTCCAAACTTGAACATTGAATGGGTTAATAAAGTATATTTTTCATAGAACACTTTTTAGACAAAATTGTGAGATTTTCTTAATATCATCATTGCTTGTTTCAATTCTTAACATTTTGACACTAAAAATTGAAATAGAATACTTAAATACTATTAAAATGAACCACCTTAAAGATGAGAATCCTAAAATTATCATAATAAATGTAAACAAGATAATAAAATTTTGTAACTTTATTAGTAAGTGGTACTAAAACCAATCTTACTCATAACTGATCTTTATAAATTTGAGTGGAAGAGTATTTATAAAAAAAATCCATTGAGAATTTGCTACGGATAAACAACTTTGTTGGGAGAATATTGCTTACCGACTCTTGATTGATAGTGCTTTATCCCCATGAAATTATAAAAAATGTACCCTATGATGAAATCACCAATTATATTTGGTTCGAGACATTATTAAACACCTTTAAGGCCAATCTTATCCAGATAGTGCAACCTCTCAATACTCTTTCAAATGCGTAGTGCCTTTAATGGATGTCTCACTGCTTACCCAAAGGAACCTTACAGAGTCTCACGCTCACATTTGCGTTAAAGCATTGCCCAACACATTAGGCCTATTATCATGGGTTATAACTGCCTTCTCTCATAAATGATTCTCACAACTATGCAAATAAATTAAGCAATGTTAAATTCATTGGAAAATTATCCATAAACCTTTCAATCTTTGCAGACTATTTCAGCTCCTTGGCCCTTATTTAATCTGCACTTTAAAAGGCAAGTAGTATTAAAATTAAAATTTCGAAATAAATCATGGACACCATGGTATTAGTAGTCGTACAAGAAATTCGTACTTAGAAACTCAAAATTTTATTGATTTAAATTTACCGGTCATTTTTGTCTCAACTACAATTCACCGAATCTTAAAACAGCAAAACCCTATTTGTGACTCTTTCCCGCACCGAGACTTGTACAAACACCATCGATCGTCCAACTGGGCATTCCCACAAAACTAGACTTATCCACTGTCTAATCTTGACTAATAATTGGGAATCCTTGTAACCTCAAACCAGGGGATATCTGCTCAGGAACTCTGACTATGGCAGAGAATGCCTTGTACACGTTGTAATGGCTGCAAAGGGGTTCTCTGGGCAATTCTCCCTCGTAATCCATGCCAAGGCAGTTAATAATTTGCCGATTTGCGGCAGTCTCAGTAATCAAAGGCTTCCGGAATAGGGCTGAGCTTTACTTTCCACAAGTCGTTGTAATCGCCAACCGTGGTCGCTCTGAATGCGGAATTTAATCTTGGGAAGTCCGTCAGATGATTGGAGCCCTCCAAAATTTGGTGCCCGTCCATGTAATGCTCGACCTCTGGCGTTATTTTACACCGACGCCACTTTCTGTTGTTCTTGTTCTGCTTTCTTTGCAATGCAGCAGCAGCTTTTACGGCCAAGGCAGCCATTTCTGAGAAGGTCAGGGGGTTTTGCAACTTTTCATGAGGCAGAAGAAAATAGAGGTGACCCACTTGCAATTGATGCCCTGCAGGAAGGGGGATTAAATACTGATCAAAATCCATGGAATCAGAATGGGATACAAAGAAGCCTGCTCTTTCTCTTAAAATCTCTGCTACTTTCACAGGCTCCGGAAATTCCCTTAGGCCGCCATCATCTAATATGAGCTTCGCGGTCGGATGAGTTTCTTGACAAGATAAGCAGCTGCCCATCAAATAAAATTGGATATAGATGAAATGCATAAAAAGTGTTCTCTGTAACGTATGTGCCCCCCACAAGACAAGATTTATAACAAAGGATGTACTCAGTCTCCTTTCAACGGTCAATAAGTATGACCAAATCCATCCACTGATGTAAGCGAAAACGCAATGGAATCTAAAAAGTTAAATTTCTGGACAAGCTATCTGAGAAATTCAGCATATTTTTGTTCTACATTAGAATATAAATTGTAGAAAAACCCTACACAAAAGATCGGCTTATATGGAAACGCATGATCTAACCCCACTAACATTCAATTTTGAATCAAAACTACGGCTGTTGAAGTCAAACGGATATTTTAAATCAAAATTAACGTACTACAAGTCAAACGAACTTTTGACCCAATCTGCCATCGTGATGATAGGAAAATTTGAGAAACACGTAAATTTTGGGATAAGTGTTTCTTAGTTATATCAGTGTCATGGATCTATAGAGGTAGAGAAGCTTCTTCTAATTTTCATATGTTAGTCTAGTGTTGCTATTGTCTTGAGTGATGATCTCTTATAAATAAGAGTTTAATTAAAAAACTTTAGAGATCAAGTAAATGTTTCTTGCTGTTTTGGTGTCTATTCTATGCTTATATAGGTAGAGAGAAATTTCTTCTCAATTTCATTTTTTTAAAGTTTTTTGAGTTTGTATTAACCAAATAATTTTATTAGTAAATTAATAACAATAATTTTTATAAATACTAAAATAGAGGATGGGGTATAAAATATTTTTCATGCTTTAATTTATAAATTGAACTAAAATTTAATTTATGTTTAAGAAAAAATAAATTTATTATACATAGAAGTTAAATGTTATAATTGAGTTAGATTTAAATGAATTCTTTCTAAGCCTTATTGACATTATGGATACATTTCTCTATTTATTTTTACAATAGCTTAATTGCGAGACATTATATTTGTTAATGGACACTTATATTTCTCCTAACTAGCAAACGTTAGTATGCATATTAGAGTAAATGTATACATTTGTTCTCTACCTCTCAATATCTACCATAAGGAATATCTTAAAGAAGTGACAAATATAAGAGTTTAAAGTTATTTCCATGTATGTGTGAGGTAAAGAATATCTATCATAGACATGTATGAAAGCCTAAATTTGATGACTATATGGGTGTATTTATACACTTTCAACAAAATATGCACATAAGTTTTCAATAAGACTTCTATCAAATTAAAAGGAATTTTTTTGGAATGTCATTGAAAATGCTACCATGTTTTATAATTGCAAAACATTTCCCTAATTTTTTGAATGTATGATTTTTTTTTTAAATATATACCAAAATAAGATTCAATTTGTGTACATGGGCTAGTCGCTATCAAGCTATAACAAGGACTTGCACCCCTTTTTAATTTGATCCCACAAACTCTCATCATTGTGAAACTATGTCACATTCTCGCTTAGATCTACAATCACAAAGTGAGTGGTCAAAGCCAATTTACCTTTTCATTTTTTCTACATACTATTTATACCTCCCCATGTAAATTACTTTTCACTCTAATATCTTTTATATTTCATTAACCCTTTTATTTATACATCATATCATAAAACCCAATTATTTGTCCCCTTCTTCTTATGTCAATATTGTCCCTGTTGTCTAGTTATTAACAATTATGAGTTTTAAACATGTTCTTCCTAATTTATTTACCAACATTCATATAAATGATGAAATCATGCCTGCTAAAATTCTTAATCCTTTATTCTGAATGCATTATATAATTTTAGTTCTTCAAGGGTAAATATTTCACCTACCATACTCTAGGGGCACATGTTCCTATCTTGCCTATTTCATTTCCCATTTCCTTGCTTCATGATTCCTATGGTGATGCATTCTCCTTTCCAAACCCAACTCTTCATGATTTAGTACTCACAAACTCAAATAAAACACCAATGTATTCTACCACTCCTAAAATAAAATTAAGTCTCCTCACTTCATCTATATCACCAAGTCATGCCCATGCAAGATGACTCAATGATCATTATGATGGTATTCCAATTTAAGGGCCCTATGATGTATCTAGGTTGAAATTCAAACAATAATGTTTTTTATTCCATAAGATGATTGGATTTTTTGATCTAACATTCAAGATTCAATTACTTTACATCTATTACATTGTGTATGCATGTATCACTTTATACTAAGAAATAAAAAAGTAACAATTGACCACTTGCAATCATAAAAGATTTAAATTTATGATAAGTTACAAGTTTTTCCTAAATCCAAACTTGTTCTAATCATAAGTATAAATAATTATTGTAGACACCTAAAAATCACTAGCATATTTCATCTAAATCACCATAATCTCATCATCATTTCTCATCCATCTATCTGCTAATATCAATTAAATAGTTTTATTATTTAATTAAGTTAACACCATATTATTTATTATTTTTCTTCATCTACTTTAATGAAATAAAATTTACGTATTTTAATTTTCTCTTACCCACACTAATTAAATAATTAATTGTTTAATTACTTGATAATTTTCTTCTAACTGTAGATGCTCAAATTAACATTACTTCTGCTATTAATCAAGTAACTAAGTTTATTTGATTAATTCACTTTCTCCTAACTAATGTCATCTCTTTTAATTAAATAAATCAATATATTTAATTAAAATCCTAATGTTCTAACATCCTCTCATTTGATTTAAATAAACCCTAACATTTAAATTAAATGTCATAAATCAACTAATATCATCCAAGTGAATTAATTCTAAATTAATTAACTCCTAATACTAATCCCTCATTTCTCTAGCTTTTGACTCAACCTTGGTCAAAGCAAACCTATGATCAACTACCCTAGTTGCACATGAAAATCATTTTTTTTACTTAAATAAATACCTTATTTTCCCTCACAAGGCATATTTCCAAGGGATATTCCTTCATTTACTCCACTTATTTGAATTTCTTGCCCAAACCATTTCCCTCCAAAACATCTCAACCATATTAATTTAATGCTTCTTACAAGAGCATTAATCTCTCTTACACCTCTCATATCCTCAACTATATGCATTAACCATGCACATTCTCCAAAATGTTCTCCACCTTCCTCCACTAGCCATGTGACAAGTGTCACAATATCATTGGCTCTTCTTTAGTCCCACATTCCTCTCATCTCTCCATTCTTCAACCCTTCAATCTATAAATAGAAGCCACTTTTACTCCACAATCCATCCACAATCTTAGTATTCTCAATATAGGCACTTTTCATCTCCATCTTTGCATCTCCATTACATTTTGTTCATTAAAAGCTTATCAAGGAGGTGGGAAAGGGCATCCTTTTCACATCAAAGGAGCACCGCTTCCACTATGAGATAAGGTATGATCTTTCTTTTATATGCTTTCATTGATTTTCTTTGGAATTTCATGGTTTTGTTTGCATATCTAGCATGATTAGGTATCTCATAGGAATGTTAGATTTAATTGTTTTAAATGGAATAGCAATACTAATGTTGGTCATTATTTGAATCTTGCATGAATTTAGTGTTTACATCTAGTGCTAGAAGGAGGGCTCTTAATAGCCTTCATTTCATTTTGATAACCTTACTCTAAATATAAAGTTTTAAACAAAATAGCTTTCAAATATGGGGTTTTGAATGCTTTCAAAATAGATATCTGGATCTCAATCCTTACAAAATTTTTGTAAAAAATTTCTCTATAATGTTTTAGATATAGGGGGTTTTAGATATCTATATCTTCAAATTGATATGCAATGAACATTTTATTTGTTAGTAGCAACACCAATATTTATGTTTTATTATTGTTCTATCATATGTGTGTTCTATTATTGGTCTAAAATCTAACAAATTTTGAATGTTATATTGACATGGTCTGTTATTACTTTCTTCACGTGGTCTGTTATCTTGACATGGTCTGTTACCTATGCTCGCCTAATACTAGTGCGGCCTTTTCTAAAGGCGCTTCCTTACTAGCTGATAATCTTTCGTGGAGACTTTTCCCACTCTTACGTGGATTTTTGGCTCACATTCTTTGCAAAACAACATGCCTAAAGTTGGGGCGATTTGACAAAATTCAAAATAGTTGGTTAATGATATTAATGCCATGCTATGCATGACACTTAGACTATTCTTCTATGCACATTTCTTTCACCATTCTTTGGCTTCCATAGCAGCTCATAATAACTTACAGTTAATATGCTTTGCTCTCAAATACTTTCCTACACACTTTTCAACTTATGAAATACCAGGTCTTTAGGATATGCATTTAATTTGTTGTTTTGATATGAATATACAAAGCTATTACTCTTAAATTTCCATCACAACTTTCATAGCATTGTTAATATGCTTTTATAAGAAAACAAATTTCATTAAAGTAACTTATGATAGGTCATGATCTACTTACAATATCATTCACAAAACCCGACGTAAAGGATTAGTAATAGTTTCTAGAAAATTTTCTCTTCTTTGTAAGAAAATATTTATGTCAATCTACTTCTCTCATTTAGTATCGCCTTTTTTTTCATAATTTGATGCAAGTGGAATGGAAAAAATCTTTGATGTAGAGAAAACATATTAGTTTATTGGATTTTTATGATCAAAATTGCACATGACTGTGAAAACACACAAGATTGGTTATAGCCCTATCAACTGTCATTTTACCACCCATTTTTGTAGCCTCCTGATTTCGTTTGTAGAAGTGACCATTGGATGTTATTACAAGGAAACACACCAATAAAAGCCAATAACTATTCCAACTGTTGTCTAGTACCATCCATCTATTCGATGGTAGAGTTACGACTTTCACATTCAGTTTTAATAGTGAGTGGAGTCATAAAATTCTTTCAAAGATACAATAACAAGCATTACATTTTTTTAATAGCCATCACATGCCACCTACCTTAATATTTTATGTCTTCTTTCTTTAGTGAGACTTCCACTTTTTGTCTTATCGGCTAGTGAGGAGTACGCTCATTGATGCAAAATACCGGTCTATGCCGAATTGCGCTTGATCCATGAAGAATCAAAGCATAATGTAGCGACCAATACTCGAATATCAACAAGTCAATCAATCAAAATTGAAAGTAAATATTTTATCAAAAATACCAAATTTATGAAAGCTTTAAAGAAAACATCTACTCTAATATATTGAAACTTTATCTTGTTGTGGAATTGGTGTTGCGTTGATGTGGACCAATGACCCTTTCCCAATCCCATGATAGTGAGTTTGTCTCAATCGTTTCTATGGAAGAGAATCGATGAAACCATGGTGTTTGATGTATAAAAAACCTAAATTATGCACAAAATGAACATGATGCAAGCTAAGTTACTATGATTTTATGCTATAAATGATCTAATTGTGCAATTGCTAAGCTAATCTAAGCTAATTTAAGCTAAAAATGAGCTAAAAGATGAAAAATCTAATTTATTTACAAACTAGGATGGATGCATGGAAGCCATTAATGAAAGCTTGAAGCTATTATGCAACTAAAAAAATTTGAAAATAAGCTAAATGTGTGTGAATTGAGAGTATGGATGTGAGTAAATTTAATAGCATAAGTTTGCAATAAAAGATGGATCCATTTGTCTCCAAATAGTGATCTATTTATAGGAGAGCAAATGAAGAATGGATGGCTAAGATCAAAAAGCTTAATCAACAATTCAAGATGAAGAGGATGAAAGGCATGGATCATGGATTCTCATCAACAAATGAGAATTCAAGATGAAAGTTAATCAAGGGCTCACACTTTCCTCAAACAAACACACCTTAGACCTGCTCACACAGGTCAAAGATAACTTGTTTAGGAGGTTGAAGGGTTAACTTACTTTTGAAGCTGAGTGAGTTGATTGGAGGAGAGTAAATATTCCTTAGAATGTTCCTTTAGGGTGAGGGAAAAGGTTAATTTTATAAATTAAAACAAATTTTTAATTGTGCAAAAAAGGATAAAGAATATTCCATGGGAATATTCCCTTTGCTTAGAGGAAAATTAGTTTAATTGCTAATTAAACAAGGTTTAATTTATGCAATTTAGAGGAATTAGAAAATATTCATTAAATTAGATGATTTAATAAATAGAGGAGGGGTGATGAAATGATATTTAATTAAATAACATAGAGTTATTTAATTAAATAAGATGACTTAGGAGATTAAATTAAATATTTTGATTTATTTAATTTAATTAGATGAAGTGTTAGTGTGGAAAGAGATGAATTAACCCAATTAAATTAATTAGGCCAATTAGATGAAATGATGCAATTAATTAATTAGCTAGGCCAATTAAATCAATTAAGCGAAAAGAGGATGGATAAAGAGGAAATGATGTTAATAAACCCAATTTAAGTGTATGACATCAATTAGGACATTTTTCAGTGTCTACAATGTCGGGAGTTTGCTCGCGTCAGACATGGCTTGTTCCAAAAAATCATTATGCTTGTCCTTTATGGTGGAAATCTTTAATGTAGAGAAAATATGTTAGTTTTATTGGATTTTCATGATTAGATTCTCAATAGGTGGCTAGTTAATTTCTATCTCTATTTAATGATCACCATTCCCAACTGTCACATGCTAATTGCTATGCACTACAATCCAAAGCTTGGTTTTTGTTTTCATATGCATTGCCATACTGAAGCTAACATTTTTTTTCATATAAAACAAGTTGATGCAAATTCAGTGTTGAAAGTTTAAGGATATTATATTTTCAGTCTCTTTTAACTAACGTGGCAGTGAATGAA
The DNA here is from genome assembly GCA_007258455.2 of Sequoia sempervirens. Taxonomy (NCBI): domain Eukaryota; kingdom Viridiplantae; phylum Streptophyta; class Pinopsida; order Cupressales; family Cupressaceae; genus Sequoia; species Sequoia sempervirens. The sequence continues at coordinate 157,950,808 of VDFB02105785.1, read as the reverse complement.
TCGATATTGTTGTCTTACCTTTGAGGCTACGGTAAGAAAGTGCATCGATATTGGTGTCTCACCAATATTGCATTAAAAACATATCCTAGATTGAAAGTGGCCCATGCTTCATTTATTATAATAGCTAGAATATATTCAAGATTAAACAATATTGATAGTTGGAATGCATTCATAGCTGGATTGCTACATGGGACATTGACTGGTGATTGATTACGATTAGGAGGTGCTTTTATTGGTAGATTTCAATAGTAAGAAAAACATTGAATGTAGATTAAATGCATTAAGAGCCACTAAGTTCAAGGTTTGATGGAGCAATATCTTTCATAAAGTGGGTTTTTCTTTAATACCCATTAATGCATTAGATAAACTATAAAATATTTGTTTCTAATCAAACTTCAAAACTTTGAGAATATTTTGATGAATGATTTGCATATCTTTAGGTTTTTTCTTGAACATTTAATCCATGTGTTTCTTTGAATTCTTATTAAGGTGCAGTATTAAGGTGTAGCAAGGTGAAAAAATCTAGAAAAAAATAAAGCACAAGTGGATTTGAGTTGGAAAATTGAGCATTGAACTTGAAATTGACAAAGCATTTTGAAATGATTATTGTAATAACCTAGGCCTTTCATTCTTGCTTTTATTTTCTGTTTTAGGACAAGTCACTTTAGTTTTGGGTTTAAAATTAACCATTGATTCGATCTCTTCAAGTTGGTTAAAATTGAACTTAGAAACTTATTAGACTTTGATTATGGGTTAAAATTGAAGCAACTTCAAGATTTGGTTTTGGTGCTATAAAAAGAATTCATTACTGCCTTTGAAGACTAAAAATAATTTGTGTTTGCTTTGTTTTGTAATCTTCTTTACAAACTCATGTCATTCGAATGTGTATGCACTTCTCTCGCGCTTCACGACAATCTTGAGAATCAAAAAAATTTTAGTGACATTAGGTTGTCTAAAATATTGCCTCCACATTTCAAATTTGGGTGTTTTTTAAAAAATTGAACAAATCATGCTAGTGTGAGAAAGAGGCATTATGTGTGCTCCCTCCTTGCGCTCTACGCGAACTGGGCGGTTGAAATACTAGTGTACTCCCTCACTTTTGTTACTTTTAGAGGGGCCTGCCTAAGACCAATTCAAAGGAAACTCCAATTGGTTTTTCACTCGGGCTGGTATATAAATGGATATGACTAAACTGTCAAGTCCTCATGGTATGTAGGCCTTAGTTGTACAGTGTCTTTTAGAATGGTGTACTGCTGTAAAAAGTATAAGAACCCCTAGTAGGATCGATTAAAGCCTTTAGTGGCTTGTTGGACACTCATAAGGTGCCATTTCCCCGATTACCCTGACTAAGAACCAATTTGTATAGAAGCCAAAGTTCCTAACTATTTGTTGGTGCAAGAAAAATCATTCTAAAGTCGCCCCACATACTTGCGATTCTTAGTAGAGATGAAGAGTTTTTCATGGGAGATTCATGAGAACTTGAAGCTTGGATGACTCGTCAAAGTGAGTGTCATGGAGGGGAGCCAGTGTGGTCAAGCTTCTAATCATCTGCTCTAAATAAGCACACTTGGAGAAATCCAAGTGGGAATTCAACAAATATAGTCATTTCTATCCTAGGGTTGTGCAATATGTGAGTCAGTTAAATACTTTGCTTGGATCCAAAATATTGAAAACAAACATTCAACAAGGTCATCAAATTTCAAACCCTTTAGAAAGAGAAAATACCTTTGAAAAGTCCAAGTATTACTGCTTGTCCCTAAGGATTCTATCTTTAGAGGCTTCTAAATATTTGGGCCTATATCTTAATTTTCTCTCTCTAAAGTCAACATTAGGGAACTATTGACTTGATTCTCTTGATTTCCACATAATGGACCTTGTGGTATGAAAATAAATTGAGACATAGACATTCAATTTGAAAATCTAAGCAAGAAAATGTTTGTGGTAAAAATAATCCATTCAACAAAGATAAAAGAAAATTGAACCCCACACATATGTGCTTGTTCTCATGATTTCCAAAGAGGTCAAAATCCTAAAACAAAAGTCTTTGTGCAAAAGATTCAAGTTTAGGTGTCATACTCAAAAATCCATCAAGAAGTACATTGGGAAGTGTAACTTAAAACAATATCTCAAGATAAGCAAGAAGTTCACAAGGTTTTATAGATTCATTCCTTTGAACAACCCATATATGTATGCTCAATTTGAACCACTTCTTGAGTAAAAAGTTCTTAGAAGTATAACATGCTCTTCAATACCTAGGTCTTGTAGACAAAAGTCTCTCTAGGTTCATCTAGGATCAAAATCATCACCTTCACTTGTCATACCATCAATCAAATCCCATCTCACAACCAACTTTTGAACTATTGGAAAAATCATTTATACTAGAATTTTGGTAAATCCTTCAAATCAAAATCAAAATCACCTTATTTTACTAAGTGTGTGTGGATGAATCCTTCCTCATATACTTAGTTAAATTATCATCCTTGTGTGAAAGTTCATCCCTAGGTAACATCTAACATCTTGGGGTTTATAAGTTAATTATCCAAATCAAATCAAACCAAGTCCAAACCAAATACAAAATTCCTAAAGTATAGTATTCCTCCAAGGGTCTTAAAAGTTCAAACATCCACATCACCTCATCTCTCAAATTTACCTCATCACCAACCATTTGATCCTTAACATCCTAGAGTTTCTTTTTTGTACCTAAAGTTTAAACCAACCTAAGGAGTTAGAGGTTTACCTGCCATATTCCTGAAAGTTGATCCTTATTTTATGGTCCAAACTAGATCTCAACACAAGAAGAACATGGAACCAAACAAAGAAACATCCACTTCGAGTGATTTGAGTCAAACTAAAACATAATTCAACCCTAGGATGTCCATTGACCTTCCACTTAATCCTCCTCAAATACCTCAAAATCCTCAAGAGGGAGGTTTCCAAGTAGAGGATGTCACCAATAATTACCAAGGAATGTCCCAAGATGAGATAATTGAGTTTATCCAAAATCTTGAAAACCACAAGATTGTCAACACAATGATAATTTGACTCAATCCTACACAATAAATGTTAGCATTAGGAAAGGAAGGGGCTAAAACCCCCTTTGATTATGATGTGAGAACTATTGTGGAAAAACCTCTTGAGAGTATGCCACCAGTGTCATTCACACCATCCTTCCAAAATGTCATCCAACCCATCATACAACCCACATCATCTCATGCTCCAAGTCAACCCATGATTACCAAGGGGAGTTCATTGCTCCATGCTCTTCAAACACATCTCCTTGTAAATAACCAAGGATTGGATGCAAACACCATCTTGGGTCTACCAAATACTATCCCTCAAGACCCAAGCATCCATACGTTCCACTCATTTTCCATGACACCAACAATTCATCCACCTTAGGCGCATCACCAACTTATTCTATTGATACACAAGTATCTCTCCCCATGGTATCACAATGAAAAATAGATTCATTTGGACAAATGAAAACTTTTAATGTATTATCATCACTTTTCCAAGGAAACACACCACCAATCTTCCCACCATTTCCCCCTCTAACATCAACATCCACACCAATCCTTGGTTTAGGGAAACCCCCTTTGCCTAACATACCGATCCAAAATCAATCAAGTCAAAAAAATCCTCCAATCATGAATAAAGTCAACATACCAAATCCTCTGAGCATGCCACCAATATCACAACACCAAGTGGCATCAATCCAAGCAACCCAATAAATCACTACACCATCTATAACACCCCAAAATGTGGTGATATCCCAAGGACCTAGCATATCAACCCCACCATCTACCACACAACCCCTCATCATCACTCAATCAACACCTCAACAACCACCTTGAGCAGAAAAATCTCATTACACCATCCCACACCATTTTGAATCCTCCACCGCCATTGCCAAATCAAAAAATGGTGAATCAATACAACATCACTCTATAAGCAGTCCAACAAGCCTATCAAAAGGCAATTCAACAATTCCAAGCTCAACAAACCGCACAAGATACACAACAAGCCACACAATAGGCACATGCACAACAAGTCACACAACAAGCATAGCAAGCTACACAAGCACAAGCACAAGCACAAGCTTTATTGCAACAACAAGTTGCACAAGCTGCGCAAGAAACACAAGCCACACAGGCTTCCCAAGTTGTACAAGTCGCCCAACAAGCTCAAGCTTAGGCATAAGCTTAGTATCAAGTACAACAAGCTCAAGCACAAGCTTTGTTATAGCACCAAGCTTATCAACAATCTTTGCAACAATTCCAAGCAAGAAAAAAGAATCTCAGTTACAAGCCCAACAACAAGCATTGTTGGCAGGGTATGTGCAGGATCATGATGGGCCAAAAAGTGGCGATATGATTGGTATGTGGCTGACGACTTTTTTTTAACTCAAAATTGATGAAACGAAAAGGGTTTTTAAAGGATATTCTCAGCTTTCCAGGAATATAAATTATACTTTACTTTGAACTTAATAAATAATTACTATTCATTTTCTATTTGAATTACGATTAAATTCCTGATTGATAGGCTGCTTGAAAAACATCTATAGCTTTCAAATGGTATCACATTTTTTGAATCTGAAACATGTGTCACATTCTATGCTTTGCATACTATAGGATTAAAAAAATAAATATTGAATTTCATGAAGTTTTGACCAAGTTAAGGTGGCCAGACATACGAGTTTTTATTTTTTTTTAAATTTGCAATAAAAAGTTCATAATTAATTTTTTACTTGGAAAAAAATTACAAAAAAATATGCACCACATCCAGACATGAGTCCTCTACTTATATCTTAAATATTATAAAAAAATATTATCATTTTATTATGGTTAGGGTGGTCAGACAGACACCTACTTCTTATTTTTTCCCTGAAATTTAAGTACTACTGCATTAAAATTTTAAATTTTCACCAAATAGATTTTCTTTTTATAAAATAAACCTAGTAGTTTAGAAACTGCATTCAATTTTCTACATATTCTATTGTTACATATTTTTGAAATAATATAGATAACTTATTCAAATTTTTACGTCAAGTTTCCTAACTCTGATTTTTCTGAATTTTTTGCCACTTAAGGGCATGTTTTTTCCATGATGATCTTGCACATACCCGACACAACAGTAGCAAGACTAACAACAAGCATTGTTGGCACAACAACAATTGTAGGCATACCAACATGCATTGGTGGCACAAAAAAACTTGTGACAACCTCCCACGAACACACAAAACAACTCACCCATCACTCAAGCAATCAAACCACCCCAAAACAAATTCATCCCACCACCCAATCCACAAAATGATGTATCAACGCAAATGAAGTTACTCTCACAACAAGTGCTAGATCTACAATCCAAAAAAACAACAAAAACACAAGGGAATTTTTTCCCTTATCCATTCGATAGGAGCATTGTGATGGTTCCATTCCCACAAGGGTTTGAGATACCTAAGTTTGACAAATATCATGGGATTGGTAACCCTGAAGATCATATCAGGGAATTTCATGTCAATTGTATGGAAGTTGCATATGATGAGTCTTATCTAATGTGACTACTCCCTCAGAGTTTGGCTGGACCAGTAATGGAAAGGTTCTCCTACCTTCCTCTAAGAATAAAAAAGTTCCAAGAAATTGTGGACTTATTCATATAGAACTATTCATTCAGCATAGGCACATGAGTCTAGAAGAACTATTTTCTCTAAAACAAGCCAAGGGGGAAAAATTTGCATCCTTCTTGCAACGACGGCGATCCAAGGCCAATAGGATCAAGTGGGATATTCCTAAAGAACAAAAAATTGGTACTATCATCGCTAATGTTGAAGGGACCTTGTCTTTCCATCTAAAAGGGCAATGCATCACAACATATGACCAATTGATGCCTAAGGTGCTCAACATCGAAAGAGCCCTTATTGCACAAGGGGGAACCCCTGTGTATCAAGACAACCATCCATCAACAAGCTATAATGAAAAACCTCACACTTGGTCAAAGAACACAAATATTACCAATGATGGTGTTGTTGATGCTAAAGTTGTAATTAGTGTTGTAAGGAAAAATACACAACAACTGCAAAACAACACCCAAAACACCCCGTGACCCAACACATCACAACAAAAATCCAACCAACAAATAGTTAACAATGTAAATGATCAATGTTGACCATTCGCAAGGAACATATATATCCCCCTAAACAAAAAATACACACCACTTAGGAAACCAACTGAATCAGTCATGCAACAGTTGGTACAAGAAAATCTCATCAAAATCCTTGTTTATGAAAATTATCAAGAACCTTAGGTTAAATCACCATGGTATGACAAGAAGCATATCTATTATTTTCACAAAATAAAGGGACACATGAAAACCAACTACATGCGACTTAAAAATTTGATCCAAGATCTCATTGATGACAAGACCATAACCATTGAACAACCTGCTGAGAATCAAGATCTTAAAATATACATGAATTTGATGCCCAATCACAATAAAGGAAACAAAAATGGTAAGAAAAATTATAATAATGTGAACCATGTTTACAACCATGTTGTTGCATCCTTGGATGAATGGGTAATAGTTGTCAATATCAAAGGATCTAGAGCCGAGTGTAGAGTCACCACACATAGCGATAAAATTACCATTCTAGGACCTTCACCACCTCCCAAAGCACCCATAAAAAATCTGAAGTCAATCCCCAATAGTTATAATGTCCTAGATCAATTGAAAAAGACCCCCACCTAGATTTCCATCATGGAGTTGCTAAAAATCTCTCCTGCACATTGGGAAATCCTAGAAAAGGCATTGGCTACATCTTCTATCCCCACATATCTCGTTGTAGATGAGTTCCAAGATATGGTTGGACATATCACTACACCATATCTCCTCACATTCTCTGAGCAAGATCTCCCAACCCAACCATCTCACAACCATGCACTCCATCTTGAAGTCCTAGTCTATAAGAATAAAGTCAAAAGAGTCTTGGTGGGAGGAGGTGTGGGTCTAAATATTTGTACTCTCATGCTAATAAAGAATCTGGGATTCTTTAAAGATGCCATTGGAAAAGGTAAGGTTATTACTATCAGGGCATATGATGATCAAGAACAGGTGTCTCAAGGCACCATTCAACTCCCTATTCAAGTAGGGCCAACAATCATGAAAACTACATGCCAAGTCCTTGATCTCGAATTACCTTACAATATCCTCCTAGGATGCCCATGGATTCATGGGATGCAAGCCATCACATCCACCCTCCATCAATGTTTCAAGTTTCCTTATCAAAATCAAGAAGTCATAGTCCATGGAGATCCTGACCCATTCTATTATTGTAAGAATCTAGAAGCCAAGTACTACAAGATCCCACAAGTACCGAAGAATGATGAGGGAGCCACATCTCCATATATAGACCCATCTACCCTTGCCTCCACTTTTGAGACAAGGACACCCTCCATTCTAGGAATTTATAATATTAAAATCATTATCCAAGATAATGGGTGTGGGGACTACAAAATGAAAAAGAGTGCCTTTGTAATAGAAGAGTTACCTCAATCTACTCGATCTCATGGGAAACCCCAACCAATTGAAACACCATCTCAAACCTTCAAAGAAGAACCCTCCAAATTCAAAGGTGGGGGGACCTAAGTTAGGAAGTGGTAGAAAAAAGAGATATATCAAGCTTATTGTATCAATATGAAAGGTTTGAACCTAATCTTTCCATGGACAATGACAATAAAGGATTGTAGTTAATGCAAGGATGGGGCTATAAAAAAAAAAGAAAAGCTTGGGAAAAATGATAAAATCCTTTTGGAACCCATTATTCCTGAGAAGTGCATAAAGAATATTGGCCTTGGATGTACCCCTCCGAAGATAACCATATGTGGAAAGGGTGCCCTGGTTAAAAAATTCAAAGTTCCTCCTTGGTTACTAGTGTCCATAGGTTTACCTTTAGATAACTATACCTTTGAAATTTAACCAATGTGTGTGAGGAGGACCCCATCACTGACCTACCCATGTTATTCAAGGATTCCACTCTTTTCATGATTAGTAACCTATCTTTTAAACCAAGTAACCAGACCAATGAGCTAAGCTAAAAATTGTCTACCCCCAACTCATCAATTATGACCAACGAGGACCACCGATCTTAGACACATTTGAAAATGATGAGGCTCTCTCAGAATTCATGGGACTATGGAATAATCTACCATGTGGAGATCATAAATTTGGGTTCAAAATTAAGCTAGAAACACATGCATACTATGGGGAAATGATCGAATCCCTTAGTTGCTAAATTTAAAATTTAAGAGTAATATCCTAGTCTTTACATGAAAAGCACACTGTGGCACTTTCTAACCAAAAAATAGTAAAAACAAAGGATGTATCCAATGGTGAAAACCTCTTTGAGGTTCCAAAGGATGAGGGATTCAATCTTCCCCTTAGTGTTATTCGTTAGGAAAAATTAGCAGTCTTGGCAGAGAAGTACAACCCAATCAACCTAGGAATTGAGGAAACACCACACATTACCTTCTATGTAGAATCACTTTTGATTGAAGAACATGAACTTCTAGCTACATTTATGAGAGAAAGAAAGGTAAAATTTGCATGGACCTACACTGACATGCCTGGTCTTGATCTAGAGGTTGTGGTTCATCATCTAGCCATGTATCCAAAAGTGAAACCAGTAAGACAAAAGATGAGAAAAATGCATCCACCGATAGCATTACTAGTCAAACTTGAATTACAAAATCTCCTTGATGTTGGCTTCATATGACCAATGGATTATCCAAAGTGGGTTTCAAACCTTGTACCTATCTCTAAGTCCACTGGGGGCATCCGCATTTGCATTGACTTTAGGAACCTAAACAAATCATGTCCTAAGGATGATTCTCCTCTCCCAAATATAGAAATGATTGTGGATATGATGACAGGGCATGCAATTTTATCATTAATGGATGGATTTTCAAGGTACAATCAAATCATGATAGCCAAAGATGATCAACATAAAACAACCTTCACTTGTCCATGGGGGACTTACTACTAGAACATGATGCCATTTGTTTTAAAGAACATCAGGGATACATACCAAAGAGCTATGAAGCTAATCTTCCATGACATGATTCAAAAAATTGTGGAAGACTTTGTGGATGACATATTAGGCAAATCAAGAAAGCCTCAAGATCACATAACAACACTAAGCTCCATCTTTGACAGGCTAGAAGAGTACAAGGTTAGGCTCTATCCTAAGAAGTGTGTCTTCAGTGTACAATTAGGGAAGCTCCTAGGTTATATTATATCTATGAGGGGAATTGAGAGAAACCCTGCCAAAGTCAAAGCAATTATTGAGATGGAAGCACCAAGAACACTGAAGCAGTTAATGGGTTTGCAGGGAAGGATCCAATCTATTCATCAATTCATAACATAGTTAGTAGATAAGGCTATCCCATATTCTAATCTACTCCACAAGGGGGTAGCATACAAGTGGGATGTGAAATGTGATTAGACATTCAATAAAATCACTTGGAGTACTTGCTAACACCACTAGTCCTAATGCCACCAATTTAGAACAAGCCATTGATTATGTATATATCGGCAACAACAATAACACTTGGCGCTCTCTTAGATCAACACAATGAAATAGGGAAGGAACAAGCCATTTACTATATCAGTAGAACCATGGTGGGACACGAGCTGAATTACACATTCATTTAGAAGGCTTGCCTAGCAGTAGTGTTTGTTGCACAAAAACTTAGGCACTACATGTTGGCTCATTAGATAAAACTCATTGCCAAGATAGACCCTCTCAAGTATCTACTTTCTAAAGCAACACTCACAAGGCGAATGACTAAATGGGTCATGATCCTAACAAAATATGACATTGAGTATGTGGAATGGAAAGCCATTAAAGCACAAGTAATTGTAGATTAGTTAGCAGAAGCACCTAATATTTAGAGAACCCATTGGTATCAAAATTCCCTGATGATTCAATCTTTAATCTAAGTGTGGAAAATCACTGAAAAGTATATTCTGATGGGTCCTACACACAACATGGGTCAGGAGCAAGAGTCTTCTTCATCACACCACAAGGAGATTACATACCAAAGTCATATAAGATGTCTTTTCCTTGCACAAACAATATTGCAGAGTATGAGGCTCTTGTCATAAGACTCAAAATTGCAATATAATGACAAGTTATGATACTTAAGGTGTATGGGGACTCTCAGCTAATCATCAATCAGGTTAGTGATGAATACCAAAAAAAGATGACAAGCTGATCCCATACAAGAAATTGGTGGAAAGCCTGAAGGAATTCTTCATTGTCATGACATTTGAGCAAATACCAAGGGAAAACAACAGAGAAAATAATGTTATGGCAACAATCAAATCACTACTAGATATCCCACATAGTGCCCATAAACATGAATTCCTGGTAGGAAGACTTCTCATACCAGTTCTCTAGGTACCAAAGTCTAGATTCATGTGTGAAATCATTGGTCCCGGTGATGCTTGGTACCATGACATATACACATACCTAAAGATAGGATTCCTCCCTACTGATATCACCTAGAACCTAAAAAGAATATTTGTCAAGAAGTCATCTCATTTTGTTATCTTAGGAAACACCCTATACCATAGGAGTATTGAAGGAACTCTTTTGCAATGCCTTAACCCTAAGGAAGTTTTGACTACTTTAACTAAGGTACAAGATGGAATTTTTGGTTCACATTCTAGTGGTATGACCTTGGCCAAGAAATTGTTGAGGATTGGGTACTACTGGATTACAATGGAGAAGGAAGCTCATGACTATGTCCAAAAATGTTTACAATGTCAACAGTGTGGGGACCTCATCCATGCACTAGCTCAAGAGATCTAACCGATTATAACACCTTGGTCCTTTTCACAATGGGGGCTCAATCTCATTGGAAAAATAACTCCCACCTCATCCAATGGATACAAGTTCATTATCACCACCAAAAAATACTTCACAAAGTGGGTAGAAGCCATTCCAATGACCTACATCACAAGGAAGAAGATTTCCATGTTCATTTTGAACCATCTCACTTGCTACTACGATGTCCCACAAGCCCTTATCTCAGATAATGAGACACCTTTTAAGAACTAGGATGTTCAAGAGATATGCCAAATATTCAATATCCAACATTGATTCTCCACCCCATATTACCCCCAAGGTAATGACCAAGTTGAGGCTACGAATAAAACCATCTTGAAAATCCTAAAGAAAATAGTAAATGAAGTTAGTCGTGACTAGCATCTATAGTTGAATCCTAACTTACGGGCCTACCAAATGAGTATCTACACGCCTACAGGTGCAACCACTTTCACCTTGGTCTATAGATCAGAAGCCATCCCTCCCATTGAGATCAAGCTCCCATCCTTAAGAATATCATTGCAGAATCTCATCACTAAGGAAGAATATCGGGTGTCATAGTTGAATGCGCTAGAACTACAAGATGAGCGGCACATGGATGCCCTAAAGAATTTGCAAGTCTATCATAACTGTCTCAAAAAAAGCTATAATAAGAAGATCAAGAGTCAAACATTTCAAGTCAAAGAGCTTGTGTTGAAAGAGGATAAGAAAAAAAAATGTAGCAAATCTAGACAACAAGGAAAAGTTTGAACCCAACTGGTTGGGATCCTTCATCATCATGGAAAGTTATAAATCAGGAGCATATCAACTATCTACACCTGAAGGTGAGCCTCTATAGGAGCCTATCAATAGATCCCATCTCAAAAAGTTTTATGCCTAAACTTGCAAGGTATAAATCCAAAAAAAAATTAAAAAAAATAAAGAAATCCAAAAAAATTAGAAAAAGGATTGAAAAGAGTAAAGAAAAAAATTGTCCTCTAGTGCAAACCACTTTGGTAGCTCTTTGAGAAAGTACCTTGGTGAAACCTGGCTTGATCAGGTGCCTAATGTAAATAAAGCACTTTACATCCACCATGGATTCTATAGCTTATTCTGCCTCACCATTTATCACTTTCCTTCACATTCACCCATCACATTCCACTGATCCTTCTAGCACCCATCCACATCTGCATCATAGCTTGATCCTGCAATTGTATCATGTTCCCTCCTAGTACTACTTGGCACATTCTTAAGGTCAGTTTGTCTTGCCTATATCAAAGTAGTGTATTGACTCATGCTAGGGGCATGTTCTTATACCTACATGAGATTGAATTCGTGTATATTCTTGAAATCTTCCTTAAAGTCAAAAAATACAAAAACATTGAGAAAATAAAAAAATACAAAAACAATCATAAAATCAAAAAATCCAAAAACATCCAAAACATGTCAAAATCCAAAAATAAAAAACAAAAGGTCAAAAAGTCAAAAATAGAGTTGTTGTGTCAAACTACAGGTCTCTAAGCTTGAACGTAGGCAAGACCATCATTGATGTTCCCTTGAGACACATTAGGTCAATCCTCTAGGAGTCTGTCACAATAAATTGACAATCCTTTTGTTCATATCTCATCAATAAATGAGTTAGTGTCAGTCAAACTACATGGTCTCTATGTGTATAATGTAGGCAAGGCTAATCTTTGATCAACCCCTGGGGCCCCTAGGATAGATTCTTGGTCAAAATCTTAGAAAACACTAGAAACATTGGAAAATTTTAAAATCAAAACATTTGTAAAACATCTTGAAAATACCAAAAACAACCTCAAAACATTTCAAAACACCAAAAAAATTCAAAAAACCCAAAATTATCCATCCCATTTCATGTTCACCCACAATAACCATCCGCTCATAATAAATGACCGTCACCCCCAACCTTTGGTGAAACAATCAGAAACAAGTTTAGCAAATTGAAAGTGAAAACTCAAACATCAAGGTCTCAAGTCTAGGTCAGTAGGTAAACAAGTTGGTCAACTCTTGGTATCAATAGCTCGTCATCTCGTTAGTCTCAAAACATCTGATAACATCATGTCCTAGGATACATCCTACAATGGGCATCAACATTAGACGCCACTGTAGTGTAGTCTTGGCTAGAGGTATGAAGAACATTGGCTTGTTTGTTTACTTGATCTTTTCTTTTGATTTATCTTATTGTTCTCATTCCAGTGACCTCTCGATGATGTCTAATCTAAACGATTTAGGGAGAAAGGAATGGTGCATTGATCATTATCTTTTGTTTGCTATGCTTGTTGGATATTCTTGTAATATAACCTTGGTCATGCTAACTTTGTTCGATTTGTAGGGAGGATGTTTTGGATGTCTTGTTGACTATTTCATTGGAAGGTTTACCTTTCTATGTTTTGGTCCGAGATGTTTGAAATGTCTGAAGTATGTCCTAATAAGGTTTTGTATTCCAGGTGTGAACAAGAATACTCCTATTTGATTTTTGAGTCAAAGTCCATCTCACTAGGTGCAACATCATCCTGGTTTTCTATACCTTGATGCATCGTATCTCTGTGTGTGATAAAAAATAAGGAAAGTTATGTTGTTTACATCCCAAATCCTTAGATAAGAAATACATCATCATCATTCATCATTATATCTAATAAAGTCTCAACAACTCATAGACTCTTTGGACTTCTAAATCTTCTCAAAATCAAGGGTTGATCCCTCTCATTCTTCTATCCTCTTTCACACTAACACGGTATCATGACATCAATGCATCCATCTCACATTCATAAAATTCCAGCATACTCATCTTGCATAATCATACATATCACAATAGGAAACATCATCCATCTCGCATGCATTGCATTATCATTTAAGTTGTTTAGGATAATATAGATGTGTTATTCTAAGCATCTTAATCCATCTCATTTGCATCATCATCATAACCATTCATACATCCATAGAGCATATTTGTCGCGAGATCGACCCTACAAATTGGAATTTTTGCTTGATCTTGCAAGGGGGTAGTATACCAGTGTACTTCTTTCCGTTGGGGCATTTAAAAAAAATAGATTTTTTTTGAATTTCAATCTTGGAAATGTCATTCTTTGAACCAACATAGCGAGTACATTGCTTAAAAGAGGGGGAAAATGTAGACGCTCAAATTAACATTACTTTTTCTATTAATCAATTAACTAAGTTTATTTGATTAATTCACTTTCTGCTAACTAATTTCATCACTTTTAATTAAATAAATCAATATATTTAATTAAAATCCTAATGTTCTAACATCCTCTCATTTGATTTAAATAAACCTAAACATTTAAATTAAATGTCATAAATCAACTCATTTCATCCAAGTGAATTAATCTTAAATTAATTAACTCCTAATACTAATCCCTCATTTCTCTAGCTTTTGACTTGACCTTGGTCAAAGCAAACCCATGATCAATGACCTTAGTTGCACATGAAAATCAATTTCTTTAATTAACTAAATACCTTATTTTCCCTCACAAGGCATATTCCCAAGGAATATTCCTTCATTTACTCCACTTATTTGACTTTCTTGCCCAAACCATTTCCCTCCAAAACATCTCAACCATATTCATTTAATGCCTCTTACAAGAGCATTAATCTCTCTTACACCTCTCAAATCCTCAACTACATGCATTAACCATGCACATTATCCAAAATGTGCTCCACCTTCCTCCACTAGCCATGTGATAAGTGTCACAATATCATTGAATCTTCTTTAGTCCCACATTCCTCCCACCTCTCCAATCTTCAACCCTTCAAGCTATAAATAGAAGCCACTTCTACTCCACAATCCATCCCCAATTTCAGTATTCTCACTATAGGCACTTTTCATCTCCATCTTTGCATTTCCATTATATTTTGTTCATTGAACGCTTATCAAGGAGGTGGGAAAGGGCATCCTTTTCACATCAAAGGAGCACCACTTCCACTATGAGATAAGGTATGATCTTTCTTTTATATGCTTTAATTGATTTTCTTTGGGATTTCATGGTTTTGTTTGCATATCTAGCATGATTAGGTATCTCATAGGAATTCTAGATTTACTTGTTTTAAATGGACTAACAATAGTAATGTTGGCCATTATTTGAAGCTTGCATGAATTTAGTGCTTACAATAACCACTTTAATTAAAATATAATTTAATTATTTAGTTATTTTTAAAATTTCCTTATCCACACAAATTAAATATTTTTTAATTATTTAATTAAATTCTCAAGTTTTTTCATTCACATTAATTAAATAAATTTTAATTACTTAATTAATTTAGGAATTCTTCTCATCTTCCATAATTAGCTAATATTTCCTCTAAATTTAAATAAATCAATTTAATTTTCTTTTTCTATCTTTAATTCTTTTAAAAATAAATAAAATTTACATTTTATTTATTTCATAAATATGTGTTCATCTCATACAAATGTATTAATTTTTTTTAATTAATTAGTTATATTAATATTCTTCTATCTCATAATTTAGTGAATTGATTAAAAAATAACATCAGTTCACTCTCACTCACTCTTCACTTGTCCATGTAGTTAGTCATCTCATCCATGCAACTACTTAACTCATTATTCAAGCCATTCATCTTGAAACATGTCAATTTATTTTTCATTATGATATCTCAATCAATCTCATCCATTGATCTTTTAAATCATCATACACCATTGATTAGGTACTAGGTGAAAGTTATAAGTACACCATCATTCAACCATTCAAAATCCATAATTTATCTGAGAATCTATGCTATCAGTATGTCATCTTTCTATCACTTTATGAATCAAGGCTACGTTATTTAAGTAAAGAGCAATCCACCTATCAACCAATTTATAACAAGAAAGTACAATATATAGTAACTTATAGGCATGTTTATGGAGGTAATATTGATTTCAATTGATATAATTTATTTTTTGTGAACTCACTCTTAGTAAATGTAGTTAATTTATTTTTGGCTTTAATTGAATTCTCATTTTCATATTTAGAAATTAGATACTACCACATTGTGACACACCTAGTGGGACCCATGTCCTTGAAATTTAATATTTTCATTGAGTTTTTTGTGATTTTTAAAGTTATAGGTACATATTGTCACTTTTGACCCAAAATGGAACTTTTGATTTGTAGGTTGGTGCTTCTGATATAGGGTTTGATGCTTCTTATAAAGGATTAAGTGCTTTTGATTGGGGATTTGATGCATTTGATACATAGAGTGACACATCTAGTTTTGTTTGTAGGATTCTAATAATTTATTAGATTTCAAATTTTTATTGCTTGTTTTTTTATCATTTTTCTAACCACTAGCAATCTGATGTTTTCAATTAACTCCTACTTAAATTTTTTTAAATTGGTCATTATTTTTTTATGGGGTTTCCTTTACCATTTTTAGCTGGAAAACCATGTGATTATATGCATAGAATATTAAAGAGGCACTTTTATTATTGATTGGCATATTTGATACATATAATGGTGCATCTAACTTGAATAGAACAATACTTTTGAAGAATACAATGATGATTTTGATAGGTAACTAGGTGCATCTGAAAAATATTTCAATTCTTTAAATTGTTACTTTAATGTATTTGATATTCAATTTCATACTTCTAATTCGGTCAATTAGATTTTATTTTTGCTTAATATTTTCAAAATTTTGGGAACTAATCAAGTAGTGTAGATTGGTAATTATTAGGGGAAGTATTTGAATTTGAGACTACTATCATAATTTGGCATAGGTAAAAGTGACTTATTTTTATTACCTTAGTTGTACACTTCATTTTTGTTTTAAAAATGAACATGTGTGATGTGTTTGTGTAGACTTTTGAGTGTTTATGCTCTCTCCTTGTGGTACGTACGATCTCCAAGATCTTGAAAATTGTACTAGATTTTGTATGCTCTCCCCTTATACTTTGTACAAACTTGGCCATAAAAGAAATAGTATCAATATTTCCTATTAAGGGACATTCCTTGGGATTTCATTACCTCATGTTCAACCTCAACCAAACTTTCTAGTGGTCCATATATAAAGGGGAGAGACAAAAGGTTGTACCTCAAGAGTAAGTTAGCTTCATGTTTGGAAGGGTGTGCAAGGATTTGAGTCCACTTTTTGGCCAAAAAGTGCAAATGTTTTCTCTGATTTTTAGAATTTTTCACATTTGACTTAAAAATTTGAAGCACTTAGAGATGGAATCTTAAAAAATGTCAAAAACCATAAAATATATTATTTAGAGTTTAGTTTCCAAATATATAATTTATTTTAATACCTAGATGATGCAAATTTATTTTCAATAGGCATGTCTAAAAACCACTATTTAAAGTCACTTTTTTATACCATACCATGCACATGTACGCCATCCATATTTTAACCTAAATAATCTTATTGTTATGAATCCTTTTGGGAAAAGATTTGTAACACATTGAAGAATGCTCATGATATTTTTTGTAATTTTATTTTGAATACATATTTTTAAAATTTTTTATTGGCATATTTGTTATTTAGAAAAAATTGTCATGCAAATCACACATAAAATGACCTAAACTTATCATTTTTTTATTTTTCTTCAAATTGAAAAGAATTTTCTAAAGATTACATACGTATAATTCATTTCTCAAAAAAATATTTAATAAAATGTTATTAAAATACTAGAAATCCCTGATATTTGAAGTTTATGGACTAGTTTCATTAAAAAATATTTGAAAAATAAGAAAAATAATCCAATTATAAAATATTACATATTTGGAATCTACACGGTCTCATCTATAATAGGTTTTAATTTTTTTCAAAAAAATTTGCGAAAAGGTCTTCAGATATATGTCCAAAGTCACTCTTTTCTACTAACACTAACGTGACCTTCAATTTGTATGTCAAAGTAGGTCTAGAGCTAAGGGTCAGCACCACAAGCTCTTTTTCTAACCCAAACCCATAGTAAAATCTAGGCCAAAATTTGTTTTTTTAGAAATGAGATCCTGTTCTAGAAACGGGATCCCGTTTCTCCAAAATGGGATCCCATTTTTGGCTCGAGGCCCTAAAGGAAAACATGATCTTGTTTGCTAAATAACAAGACCCTGTTTCTTTTTTCCTAGGTTTTTTAGAATCAAACCTCCCCATAACCACTCTCTAATCCATCTCTAAGTCCTCTATCCTAAGGTCATATGTCATAAGTTTTCTGATTATTGTACTATATCTTGAATCAATGTCATATACCACCTACTCCCCATAGGTCAAAATCATCAAGATCCTCTAAACATCCACTAGAGTGATCATGATCTCCCTAGTTTTTAGGATGAAAGTATTGTGCTTGTTGTGCCATCACTCCACTAGTTTTTTTGTCATCACTAGATTAGCTTACACCTTGGGCATATGGATAATATACCATAGTCCAATTTCATATAGGAATGCCTCATTTATCTCATTTATTTGGTCCCTCAATATCATGGTCATCGAGCATCGGTCATATGCCATCAACCAATCCAATTCCTCATGTATTCATAACATGCATAAGATTAGCCTTAATAAAAAAATATCCTACCCTTCACTTTGCATCACATGCACCACAATATCCCTCATTTGTGCAATTCTATCAATTGTGTTGCATTTTTATCATTCATACAATTTTAAATCAATTACAATGAAATTTCTATCATTTGTGAAATATCACATCAATTAGACAACATCACCCATTAGATGCACAATAACCCATCATATACATGTCATTTCCTATCATTTGCAAGTTTCTATCCTAAGTCATGTATTTGGGTAAACCTAATTCTACTACTTATTAACACAACTAAAAGTACCCCTAGGAATCTAAAGGTTAGGCACTTTACCATTGGACTAGAGCTAGTTGGTCACTCAAAAACTTGCACATGCTTCACCCATTGAATCCTCTCAAGAATGTCTGCCATCTAACTAAATACTCCACTCTAGATGCTCTAGATGATCTAGATGATCTAGACTCTTGAGAGTGAGAATGAAATTGAGGAAAAATAACCTCATATTCCTATTTGTAGTCCCAAAACCCTATTTTTTCTCATTAACCTTGATCCCCCCTACTTAGCCTCTTCCAACTATTTCTTTTGCTAGTTTTCTATCGATCAACTTTATTTTTTTACATCATATCCACTAGACCTAGCCTATCATTCCTATTGAAATCTTAACTAGATTTGTTTTCTTTTCCAATCTCTCGAGGGGGCATCTTATCTCAACATGTCAATCATTGGGGCATGTTGGGTTATGACACCAACAAAAAATTGACACCACCATTATTTATTTTAAACAAAACCGTAAGACACATTATCTTGGAGAGGGGCGAAATTTAGACACCTAGAAATGTCTAATGCATTTTCATCTTTCAATTTTATCATTTTCTCATCAATTATTCTATCTATATTAATTTTAAATATTTTTTATTATTTAATTATCATTTTCTATACAACATTAATTCAAAAAATCAAATTACTTATTTTGGTCTATTGTAATTAAATAATTAAAAATAATTTAATTAGCTAACAGTTCCTCTATAATTGAGTAAATTATAATAATTTATTTAATTACCCCTTCCTCTTCAAAATAAATAAATAAATAAATAAAAATTTATTTTATTTATTCGGGCCCAACTATACTTTATGAATAAAATAAATTTAACTAATTAATTCTTTCAATGATTACACCTCATCAATCTAGTCCATTTACTAATTTTAGCTCCTACCTTATCTTTTTTTTTCTTATCCAAGGATTGATTCTTCTAATTAATCTCCACGATTGATCAAATGTCAAGTGAATCATATAAATAAATCCCTTTATTTATTCATTATCTCCTAGAGTGATCATTATCAAGAGCTATTATTATCATTATCATTATATAGATCAACACTATCTTGAGCTACTATCTATATCATTGTATATCTATTATGTTTGGGTATATATCATTATCATTTGTAAAATTCACGCTATCATAAGTTATCATTGTGCTATCATGGTTATGCTACTTTGAAGAGTAACCCACATATAAAGCCTCCAAGAAAATATCAAAGAAATAATTATGAAAATCAAGCTCTTTACTATGGTATAATTATTCATTATTTCATTCATGTATAGATCTTAAGATTTCTTGAGTGATTGTTGAGTGTGAATTTGGTACTTTCATTGCATTGTTCCTATTTTTCATGAATCATATTTTTATCTAACATCTACATCTAGAGCTTGTGCCGATTTCAAATAATCTAACATAGTGTTGAACCAAGTTATGGAGGATATTAGGAATGATATATATTCTTTGTCCATCCTCTCTAATGCACTTGATCTTTTGAGGAGAATGTTTATGTCATATAGCTAAGGAAAATTCTATAGACACATGATTGCTAACTTTCAACCAATGAAGTTTGGCTTTGATTTTGGATCCTTTAGGAGAGTAGTCATTAACCATCTACATAAAGTGATGCTTATTAGCCACCTAAATTTGAATGGCATGGGAAAATGTACCACTTTGAGTGAAACAAAGAGTTTGTTGAGTTCTAATATCCTTATTTAAAATCTTGAGATGCATTGTTGAGAAGTTGGAGAGAATTTAAAGAAACTTTCTTTGAATGAGAAAAATAAGTTGTCCTTAGTTAGCTAGGATATTGTTTGTCTTCTCAAGTTCAACGGAGGTCTAGGTATCAGGAAAATACAAACTTCTAACAAATCCCTCCTTGCTAAGGTCAGTTGGCATTTGTTGAGAAATGGAAAAGAATAATACAATATTCTAAATTCCAAGTATCTGAATAACACTCCGCTCATTAACTGCATTTCCAATGGTCACCCCCATGGCTCCCCAGCTTGGAATAATATTAACAAAGATAAACATCTACCACAATTTGGCTTCAAACAGAGACTTGGTTATGGCCATAATATCAAATTATGAGACAACCCCTATCTACTCGAGACCCCCCTTAGCCAATCTAATTTTAAAGATTTGATGGTCCCTGCATTTGGCCACTTTGTTCCTTTGGTTGTAGATTACATCATGGACCAACATGAGACTCAAAAGTGGAAAGCTTTGGATAACTATTGTCACACATCTCTAAATATTTCTCACTCTTCTAGAATTATTTAGGAATATCTCTCCTTGACTAGAATTCATATTTCAAACCAAGAAGATGAATTTTTCTGGACCAAGGAAGTCAAGGGAAATCTTATTTTTAAATCAACTTATAGACTATTGTTTATGCAGGACACTGAGGGATATTTCTAAAAGATGATTTGGAATAGACACCTTATTCTAATTTTTTTTTTGGTGGACTACAACCCACAATAAAATCTACATAAGATAACCTAAGAAAAATGGGGTTTTAAATCCCTAATAGATGTTTTCTTTGGAAGAGAGATGGTTGAAGTTTGTTCCTCACCTATTGTACTCCATTGTCCCTTTACTGTTGAAATCTCAGTTGCTGATTTACAAAGGCTTGGTGTCTCTTGGACCATGAATAGGAATAAAAAAATATTTTTGGAGAATTGGATCAACCCCTACTCTGACCCCCTACCCAAATAAATTTGGCAACGAGTCCCTCCTTTCATTTGCTAGTGCTTATGGAAAGAAAGGAATAACAAGATCTTCTATAATGAGGAAAAGAGCCCCATGGAGGTTTTCAATATTTGATTCAAGATCCTCACTAAGAAAATTGCTCACTTTATGGAAAGAAAGGAATAACAAGATCTTCTATAATGAGGAAAAGAGCCCCATAGAGGTTTTCAATATTTGATTCAAGATCCTCACTAAGAAAATTGCTCACTTTTTCTGGAAACCTCCAAACAAACCCACCACTGCCCTGGAGATCATCATATCTAGTAATTGGAATAGATCCCTAAACCTCAACTCTTAAGATAATTCTAAAATTTTGGCAAGAATAAATACTAAATTGAGGCCTTCTTTGCAAGGAAAGAACAAATTTAAATTTGATGGGGGCGCTAAAGGAAACCTTGGCCCTACTAGTATAGGGGATATTATAAGAGATCATGATGGAAAATTCATTGTTTTGTTATGATGGTGGGATTAGAGTGTATTCTTATATGACTACTAAAGCTAGGGCCTTGTTGAGTGGAGTCAAATTTTATAGCTCTATTGGGATTAGGAATCTACATATTGAGGGTGATTCTAAATCAGTGATTGATGTTGTCAATGATAATCATCTTCAAGCTTGGACTCTTAAGGATGTCGTGGTTGACATAAATCACATACTTACCAAATTTTAAGGGAAAATTCTTTCGCATATTTATAGGGAAGGAAATGTGGTTGGCGACGCTCTTGCTAATGTTGGCACCCACTAGATGGTTACTATGTGTTGGATGAACTTTGATGCTTTTCCCACCTTTGTGAAAGGATTTATCTTTTTAGTTATCAAAAAATAAATATTACTCATGATGAATGATAATTTCTCTTACTTTGGGCCTAATATGTATCCTATTATTTTCCGTCTTGGTCTAATGTGGTGGTTCAAAAATGAGGAGCTAGAAAATAATAGGTGGATGATTGTGACAAGTCACAACAAGTATGTTATACCTTGTTGGCTTTGTAAGACTTGGAATGAAAAAGGCACGTGCTTATCCAATTGGCATGAGTCTTAGCCTTATATGAATGGTTTATTAATAAATCCTAGCTGGTGGATTTGTGATATGAAATCCTACCCTTTAACCCTTAAGTTTCATCATGACTTCATTTTAATGACCTACAATGCCATTATTATCAAATATTTTGCCTCAATGTACTTGTAGTGATGAAAAAAGGTCCTCTTAGCTTGGCCTTGATTTATTGTTGCGATATTCCTAACATATTCATAATAGGTCTTGCTCCCTTGCAAACTAAATGGATTTAAATGGTACCTTACTTAAGTGTTATGAAGTGTTGTAACTCACTTTCACATTTTTCTAAGGTCTTGTTAATGGATTACACCTAAATAAACTCTTTTTATCATTAATCATGCCTTATTTTTAAGTGTTGTAAAGTGTTGTAACACACTTTCACACTTTTCTAGGTGTATCATCAAATATTGGGCTTTATTATGCTTTAATTGGCCCCATTTTGCATCCAAAAGCTTTATTTATGTGTATTTTTTAGGATAATCTTGACAAAAGCATTTAAAACTCTAAAATCCTAAGAACTTGCCTCAAATTCCTAAGGTGGGACTTATTCGCCATCCTAGGTGAATGAGTCCCCTTAGGTGGGACCCATTCACCTAGAGTGGTGATTGAGTCCCATTTAAATTTAAATCAAATTTAATTTAGAACTTTGGCAGGATTTTATACTCCAAGACCCAATGTCAGCTTGTAGTGTTGTAATTTTAGGAATTCTTGCATAATTGAGTATAAATACAAGGTTTTTTTCACTTATAATAACACCTAACATTCAAGAGAGTTCACAAGAGCATTTGAGAATTCACAAGAACATTCAAGGGTAGATTATCAATCATATTAGAGAATTCTTCAAGCATCAATCATCATTTCAAAGAATTATTGCATCATGTTTGTTTTGTTCTCACAATTGTGGTGTAGGGTTTTGTGATTCAAGCAAGTGTTTCAAGCTAGAGTCAAGGACCATATGTCTACTGCAGCCATTTCAAGCATTGTTGTAGTTTCTTATTGGTAGGGTTTGGTGAGTTTCAACATTGTTGTTTGTTCATTCATTATTCTCCATTTGTATTTGATTTTATTTCAAGGTTTAATTACCAACAAGGGGTTTGACAAAGGAAAACTCCTATTCACTAACCCCCCCAATAATTTTTCCTCCTCTTCATGTGTGATTTACAAGGCTAGGTTGTAGATTTCATAAAGAGCAAGGTTGGAGAAGTGTTGTGAATCATTCAAAGTTGTCAAGACTGTCATCAAGCATTGAAGAGACTTGGAGATCACCATCAGGTGGTAATTTGCAGTTTCAGATCCAAAAACCAATCAAGAAGAGTAGAGTAGACTAGGGGGAATAGAACCAAGCCTAAAATTTATGAAAAAGTGAACTAGGACTGATTCACCACAATTGGTGAATGAGTCCTACTAAAGTTGTCTTTTAGATATATTTGCAAATTCTAGTACCCATTTTCTTGAAACAACTTTCTAGGTAGAAACCCTAATCTGGGACTGATTCACCCAAGTTGGCGAATGAGTCCTAGTTGG
Source organism: Sequoia sempervirens (assembly GCA_007258455.2). Lineage (NCBI taxonomy): Eukaryota > Viridiplantae > Streptophyta > Pinopsida > Cupressales > Cupressaceae > Sequoia > Sequoia sempervirens. Next base: position 157,926,783 of record VDFB02105785.1, on the reverse strand, counting down.
TCAAAAAGTCATATTTTGTAGAGTTTTAGAATTTCTTTTAGTCACTCACAGATTCCTAGGTGCACATCATTCATTTCATTACCATTTTGTTCTATTTTGTTGGCAATTTTAAGTCATTTTCTAGGTCATAACACTCAATTAGGGTTTTAAATTTCATTGTGAATTTCATTATCTTTTCCAAGTTTAAACTTGGTGGTGAACACCTTAATAGATCATCTTCATCCCCTAGGACAACCCTTAGCAAGATCTCTTTCTCCATTGCAAAAAAATCTCAAGTGTTACCCTTGAATGGAATGGGAAAGGTGTGTGTGGGTATGCTCTATGTCCTAAACCATATGCTAGTATCTCCCTAACCACATTTTCATCATTTCATTTTTGTGAACCTACATTTAGAACACTAAGTTTCTAATTTGGAGTGCATTTTCATCCTAGATCTGGCCTACATTAACATTGCATTAGGATTTGCATTGATTAATTTGCATTCTAGGGTTTTAAGTTTTGCATTAGTGAAATCTCATATACCTTGAATTTTTGCACCTCATTTCACTAAAAATCAAACAAAATCTGCATTTTCATTTAGGATCTAGATCATAGATCACAAAAAACATAAAAATCTACTAAAAAAATTATAAAATTTTGAAAAATATCATCACTGGGACTCATTCGCCATAGTGGGACTCATTCACCACCTTGGAAAAATTAGTCCCTCTGCATATTCTGAACTGCATTTTACAGAGTTAAATTCCCTATTTTTGAGCTTCTATTTTCTATTAAAACCCTTTTGTTTTAGTTTTCCTACTTTTTGTTACATTTGAATAATTAGAATTAGCATAGTTTACATTCATTGCAATTGTGGATAGAATTTAAAGATTCTTCCACTTTTCATTTTCAGCATTAGTTCATAATTCACTTAGATCATATTACATTCAACATTCATTAAAAAACTAAAACTAAAAGCTAAAAAAATCAAAAGAAACAAATAAAAAAATGGTTAACCTTAGAGAAAGCATATCATTTAAACTCTTTAGTAGAGATGACTTGGACATGTTAGATGAAGCCCTCAATGAATTCATCTCACCTAGATCATCCACTAAACCTTTGAAACACCAAGATACAAGCTTTGACAATCGTGACAATCATAATTGTTTTCCTCTCAATACCTCTCCTATTAGTGACAAAGGTATCTTGGTGATAGGAGATACAATCATTCAGAATCATGAAGGTCTTGTTCATATTCCCACTTGGAAAGATATCATGACACACAAAGCTGAGATCACAGCCACTACTTTACCTATACCCATTTATCTCCCAACATCTCCCTTACTTGTGAGAATTCTTTATTGAATAAAGATACAATCGTGAACGATCATGAAAAACACATTTTTGAGTAGGATATGTTGGTATCAAGAGATCCAATGATTGAGAGTTATACCATTGTTTCTCTCATTCCTAGTGTTCCTAACATTTGGAAGGGTCTATTTGAACAAGAGGATCCAACCATTGGCACACATGAAAATCATAGTTGTCCTTCCCTTGATGTATCCCCTATTTTTGATGAAGCTGCTTTACAACATCGAACCATGAAATGTGATGAACCTCTTGTTTGTCACTTTCCTAAAAGTTCTCAAAATAGGGTAAATACTATGGCAGAAGAGAATGAGACCTTAGAGAAAAATTATGAAATAATGGACAACAATCAAATTTCCTGCTCTCCTAATATCTCTCCTATTGGTGAAGAAGATATTATGGTGTTACAAGATCCAATCAATGAGCATCATGAGGAAAACATTTTTGAACAAGACAATGCCATCATTGACATAGAAAAAGATCTAACCATTGATAACCTCCTTAATTGTGATTAAGTTATTTTAGAAGAGCCCGCCTTTGAATTTCATGAACATCTAGTTTTTTTCTCTCATAAAAACTCTCCTACTGGGGAAGGTACCATGGTGCAAGTAAATGACAACATTGAAAAACTTCTTTCAAAAAATAGTAATATGGATTCCTTAGTTGATGAAGATGATGAAGTGAAATTAGACTCCTCTTCACTAAGAAATCATGAAACTAAGCATAAGGATTTTGACATTATGCACATTAGACATCCATTGACACCAACCACACATGTCGAACTTGTACAAGAGATAGAAAAAACAAAAGCAAATTGAAGAAGCCACAAAGTTATTGGAAGATGTTGCAGAAACCTTTGATTTCATACCTATATTCATGGGAGAATACAATATCATAACAAAATAATCTAAAAAGGGAAGAGAAAAATTGTTAACAACAATACAAAATTAAAAAGAATCCACTTCAACCACCTTAAATGAAAAGACAACATCCAAGATAAACTTTAAGGAAGTTGAACAACCACCGAATTCAAAAGAAGTGAAAAAGCATTATGGAAGAGGTTTTGAACTTAGAAATCAACTTGGGAAAGTATGTGATGCTATAGAACAAGGTATCCATGTCCCTATAAATCCTACACTGCAAGAAATAACTAATGATCTTGGTCATTGTACCTCAAAACAAAAGCCTTCATTCAATGTGAACACTATCACAAAAGATTAGATTCCAAGAAAAATTTAACTTTGATGCATCTAAAATTGATAGATATCTCATTTAATATATATTAATTTGACACCTTATTTACTCATCATAATAAATAACCTTAGTCGTTGCTCCTCACCATGTAATAGTTTTAGGATCATAGCATACTCACTATTGCACATCATTCCCTTTTTGTGAGGAGCAACATACCATCCTCCACCCTAGGCTCATCCTTGTCCTGCACTAAGTGGGGGCAAGGGGTTAGTTAGCCTCATCTTATATCACTTGCAGTTGTCTCTTTTGGCTAGTTCACCACCTTTCATGTATATATAAGAGCAAGCTTGGGATGTGGATGACATGCCTTAAGTTGGCTTGCATGTAACATACTTATCCATGATGTAGTCTGACTTGGAAATATATGAGTTGGCATAGGGATTTCCAAGTTGTATTTCATGTCATCTTTATTGTTTGCATTTATCATTTGCTACTTTAAAGTAATTTCTCATAGTATGGTGTTTAGCAATTCCTTTAAAGTGGGGGCATACATTGACATATTCTTTTTCATTTTTCTTTTTCTCAGTTCATGGTGCAGTCTTCTTACTCTCATATGATGTGTTTTTTTCTTTGTGGATGATATTGGGTGTGATGTCTTTCATGAGCATGATCTATCTTAGCATATTACATTCCTCTTAGTGGCTTGATGTGACACACTGCATCCCCTAAGATCTAATTTTTCTATTCTTTGATTGGTCCTCTCTTGGAGACATTAGGCATGATGTCCCCTAAGTTAAAGACCTCACATGAACTAAGCAAGGCTCCTTTGAACATTCTTTGCATTTTGCATTTGTACTTATATGGCCACCTTGCATAACATAACTTGCATGCCTATAGAGCCTTCCTATTTGTTCATGAGCTCCAAGCATATAAAGTTTTGCTTGCCTCATGAAGCTCAAAATCATTTTTATGTGGCACCTTATTAAAGTTATCAAGAGGTATAACTTTGGTATGCTTTGAGAGGGAAGCCCAACTGAGGCATGACTTTCCCCATAGCCATTTGTATGTGTCTAAGTGCATACCAGCCATAAGTGTATGTTTCTCACCTTTTTAGGCCTTCTCACTCAATAGACAGCCTGAAGTTTCATTGCCTAAAAGTGAGTATGCATTTTTTGGACAAACAACCTAGATCTAATCCACATTGTGATGGAAAAATGGTCGAAACTTGATCTGATCTTTTTGTTTTAGTTTTCCCTTTCATCTTTGCTAGTGCATGCTTGTGCTTTGTTGTTTCTCTTTATCATTCTAATGTGTGTTCCTTTGTACTCATGTTGGTTTTCCATAGGACCTTATTCTTGGGAGCTTGCACACCCCCTGGGTCATATTTGTCCTATCTTATCAAAATTAGCACATTTGAACCCCTTGATCGTTATGGAATTTGGTCTAAATTAGTGTGATTTTGAAGCAATTTCCTCCTCTCACTAAAGTGGGGGCTAGATGCAATGATGGGAAAAGGTCCTCTTAACTTGGCCTTGATTTAGTGTTGCAATATGCCTAACATATTCAGATTAGGTCTTGGGCCCTTGTGAACTAAATGGATTTAAATGGTACCTTACTTAAGTGTTATGAAGTGTTGTAACTCACTTCCCCACTTTTCTAAGGTCTTGTTAATGGATTACACCTAAATAACCTCTTTTTATCATTAATCTTGCCTTATTTATAAGTGTTGTAAAGTGTTATAACACACTTTCACACTTTTCTAGCCCTATCATCAAATATGAGTCTTTATTATGCTTTAATTGGCCCCATTTTACATTCACAAGTTTTATTTATGTGTATTTTTTAGGATAATCCTAACAAAAGCATTTAAAACACCAAAATCACAAGAACCCACCTCAAATTCCTAAGGTGGGACTCATTCGCCATATTGGGTGAATGAGTCCCCTTAGGTGGGACCCATTCACCCAGAGTGTCAAAGGAGTCTCATTTAAATAAAAATCAAATTTAATTTAAATCTTTGGTAGGATTTTATTCTCCAATATCCAATGTCGGCCTATAGTGTTGTAATTTTAGGAATTCTTGCATAATTGAGTATAAATACAAGGTTCTTTCACTCACAATAACACCTAGCATTCAAGAGAGTTCATAAGAGAATTTGAGAATTCAGAAGAACATTCAAGAGAATTCAAGGGAAGATTATCAAGCATATTAGAGCATTCTTCAAGAATCAATCATTATGTCAAAGACTTCTTGCATCATGTTTGTTTTTGTGCTACCAATTGAGGTGTAGTGTTTTATGATTCAAGCAAGTGTTTCAAGCAAGATCAACATCATTCAAGGTAGATTCAAGGACCACATCCATTGCATCCATTTCAATCATTATTGCAACACCTTATTGCTAGGCTTTGGTGAGTTGCAACATTTTTATTTGTTCATTCATCATTCTCCATTCATATTTTCTTTCATTTCAAGGTTTAATTACCAACAAGGGGTTTGACCAAGGAAAGCCCCTATTCACTAACCCCCCCAACAATTTTTCCTCCTCTTCATGTGTGATTTATAGGTCTAGGTTTCATATTTCATAAGGAGCAAGGTTGGAGAAGTATTGTGATTCAAAGTTGTCAAGAGTGTCATCAAGCATTGTAGAGACTTGGAGATCAACTAGAAGTGGCAATTTGCATTTTCAAATATAAAAACCAATCAAGAAGAGTAGAGAAGACTAAGAGGAGTAGAATTAGGTCCCGAATTTTTGGAAAAGCAAAGCAAGACTGATTCACCACAATATTGAAGGTTCCTTTTAGATCTATTTGTAGATTCCAATACCCTTCTTCCCGAAATAAATTTCTTGGCAAAAAACCTGATCTGGGGAGTTGATTTTCCTAGGTTGGTGAATGAGTCCAAGTTGGTGAAAAATTCATATTTTATAGAGTTTTAGAATTACTTTCAATCACTCATAGATTCCTAGGCACACATCATTCATTTCATTACCTTTTTGTTCTATTTTTTTTGCATTTTTAAGTCATTTTATAGGTCATAACACTCAATTAGGGTTTTAAATTTCATTGCGCATTTCATTATCTTTTCCAAGTTTAAACTTGGTGGTGAAACCATTAATAGATCTTTAGCCCCTAGGACAACCCTTAGCAAGATGTCTTTCTTCATTGCAAAGAGATCTCAAGGGTTAACCTTGAATGAAATTGGAAAGGTGTGTGTGGGTATGCTCTATGTCCTAAACCATATGCTAGCATCTACCTAACCACATTTTCTTCATTTCAGTACTGTAACTCTTTGTAGTCCTATGTTGCCAAGTTTGGGCCCTTAGAAAAGATTGCTCCTTTATGGAAAGTTATTATCATTTTAAATTGCAATAGTACAAATATTTTTTCCTACCATTTATCTTGGGGAAGATTTTGTTTATCCATCTTACATTTTTGCATAACATTATTATTTCTTGGCTCTTGTGTTTGTTTGAGTAAAATTTTGTGCATAATGGGTGGCGATAGAGTTAGAACTAAATTAGGTCCCTATGAGGAGTTTCAATAGGATGATTTAGTTTGGTACATTTGCATTGAAGGGTTCTTGTCCACCTTAATGGATTATCTCAAAAGTCATTACAAAAATATCTTAGCACAATTTGTCAATAGTTGGAATGACAGGAAGGTTACTCTTAGTGGAATTTATTTTGAAGTTAGCGAGGATGTCATTGGAAAGGCCATAGGGATGTATTGCTCTAGGTAGAACTTAAAAAATCACACAAAAGTTCAAGATGTAGACAATATACAACTTTTTAAAGAGAATGAGCAGTTTGTCAAGCTCCATGTCAGGTATGATAGAAACAAACTCTCAGCCCCCTGGGATCAAGTGTGTCTTGTCCTTATCAAGTATCTTACTCTTGAAGATCATTTCAAATGTGATTATTATTATCGTATGCCATTGCTCAACCATTTTAGGCATAACCTTTGTATTAGTTTCCCTTTCTTCCTCCTTTCCTCATTAGAAAGCTCGGTGAAGGAAACCATGGACCTCATTTCTAAAAACCCTAGAAAACCTCCCCTCTACTTGCATCAAGGGTTAGTTTTGCATCTGTATCATTTCCACTTGGCTTTATGCCCTCCTAAACCCATCCGTGCTACTAGGGTTGTTGATGAATCAAAGTCCCTTGAAAATTCCCACAATATACCCTCCCCAATTTCTGCCCCTAGCTCCAAACACAAAGTTTCCCCAACTTCCATTGAAACCAACCCTAAAAATAAAACTAAAAAGAATAGCAAAAAGAAAAAATCCAACCCTATCCAATCTTAGAAGAATGTTGCAATTGGTTTGTGTGAGCTCAAAAGTAGCCCCACTAAATGAGTTAAATAGATGAGAAAGCCTAAATTGGGACCTAACAAGAAGAAATAAATTACCTTATATGTAGAAAAACCTACCAATGATAATGAAGAGGGAGATGATTACTCTAAAGGTTCAAGGGAGGAAAACACTATGGCTATGGAGGTGGAAGCAGGTCTTGAACCTGCTAGTGTCAGACATTCAAACTATTTGGATCAATAGAAACTTGAAGTTCTTATTGAGTCCAATAGCTCCAAATAGGTGAATAAACAAGAGAACAACAAGCATAAGATAGTGGAGGAAGCAAGCGATTTTTTTGAGGGACCTAGACATTTCCTTGAACTCAATTAGATGCTAATGGAGGAGTCAACTCCAGACTCCTCCAACCATAATGCAAGAAATGAAGCGGCTAGTAAACCCAGTCATAGCTCTAATTATGACTACTAGACCCTTTTGGTCTATTTCAACACCCTTGAGAAGAAATTGAACATGATCACTTGATTTAACATCAAATTCATCCACCATACTATAATGACTCTTACGTTGGTGTCAAAGGATGAAGTCTAGAAGATGCCTACAAATGATCCCATTTCCAACCAATTGGATGTGGATGGGAGCATATTGAAAAGTAGTAGTCTAGGGCTTGTCCACTCCTACTAGGAGTCTTTTGTTTTTACTATTTTTGTGTTGTTCCCACAGAACTCTTAGTATGATGTTACTTGGTTGCATGTTGTTACTACTAGTTTTTATCTCTTTAATCTGATCTTGTGAACTCTATCCCTTGTGGCTTTTTACATTGGGTTTTTGCACCTACAAATGTAGCTTATATTATCAAAAACATATCTATGTAGATTTTATAATATATTTTTATCAAAATTTGAATAAAAATTATTAAGAAATAGGCAGTACAAATGATTTTTTTTGAAAACCATTCAATCTATCCATAACCATCTTTTAGATGTCACACCATATTCCAAACATGTTAGCTCAATTAAGCGTTAAAAAATAATTGAGTCTTTTAGCCTTAATTATTTTAGGCCCCCACTAGATCTTGAATTAGAAAGTGAGTGATCTAAAATAACATAATTGAACATTAATTCTAGTGGAACCCGAAAAAAAATTTCATGGTCCCATTAGTTCCATAGTCCTAGATATGTGATTGCTCATGGTTTGTTATCACTTGGGTTTAGGGTTTATCATTTTCATTCACATTTGCACCCTGATCCTTTTATTGGCTTATTTTCTTGCATTGACCGATTGCATCAAGTAACTAGTTACTTAAGTGGCATCTTATGGTCTTCATCATCATTGTTTAATCGACCCCAATATTTAGATTACCCATTGAGCCTAGGAGGTCCCCTTTTAAAAAAAACTTATGCCCACATGCATTTTAGCACTACTTAAGTTTATTGTTGGTGGTTCATCACTCATCGCGTGTTCTTTTGAACTAGGTCATGTCCATCCCATGACAAGCAAAGCACTATCTTTCTTACCATGTTAGTTTCATCACTCATCATCTATTACATTACCACTACTAGAAAGCAAACCCCGATGAGTGATGTGGTTAAGTATTTAACCCATTGCTGGCCTTATCATTATTGCCGGTTGTCTCATTCTATCCAAAAAGAAACTTGCAACTGTCGATGGGTGAGTTTCTCCCCATCGCATAAGCTAAATATATCGCTTGTTGAGATCACTCGATGAAAAGTGGATGAGCAATGAGTGATAGGATTTAGGTCCCCATCTAGGATTCTTCCACGATCAAGATCAGTGGTTGATATCTCATCGCTGGCTTTTTAGCCATCACTTGATGAGGTTCCAAAGTGAAACTGGAAGGAGCGATGAGTGATACACACATAATATGAAGTAATACATGTGTCAGCTCCTTAGCTCATCATCAAATTATGTATCAAATCATCGGAAGGGTCCCATGGAAATTGTGGAATGATGTGATCCATTCAATAAAGTTTTCACATGAGCAAATCAATGGCTCGAATTCAAACAAGAACAACCAACTGATTGAGTAATTATTCACTCGCGCGAGCCTTCTTGCGCCATTAATTATGAATGTAGTCAATTGAATTCATGTTAAAGGGTTTGCTATTGCATTTTCTTCTCATTCTAACATTTGAGGAGCTAAAGAAGAGTTCTGAGCGACTAGAGACGAGACAAAGAAAAGTTGTAGTAGGGTTTCCCGAGTAAGTCATCATCGAACTCCACAACTATTTCTTGTTATTTTACAAGAATTGGCACATTGAATCAGAGTGTTTGGGTTGTTTTCAAGGGTATATTAGGGTTCTTGAATTCTCTTGATTAAGTGTAGTTTTGTAATTGGAATAAAAGAAAAAGGGTAGAATTCTATTTGAATATGAGTTTAAACTATTGAGTATAGAATATATATTCTAAAACCTAGTTTGAATTTAAACCTAAAATCCCTAGCCAAGTCAAGATGAGTCATCCTCAAAACCCACACCCAAGAGGAAAGAATAGAAAGTCTCCCATGACCCACCCCAAACATTTGAAGGAACCAAGAAGAAAAAGGGTCAACCAAAGAGATATGTTTGTTTCATAGACAAGTTTCAACTACTAGACATTAAAAAAAGTTGCAAGAAGGCCATTGGGGAAGGAGTTCTAACTACCAATTTCAAATACCTTGTAGCTGGAATTGGTGATATAATTATGCCAGAGTCAGTGTGGGATTTTTCTCCTATATGCTTTTAGAAGAAGAGATACCAAAAAACTTGGTTGAAACATGTGGTGTTATGACTTGGGAAATAAATTTGTTCCTAACATCTTTGTAGAAGTTGACTTGATGATGAAATTGGCTAATAGATATGATGAGGTCAATAGGGTTAGATACAGATGGTAAGAGCCTCTTGGAAATTAAAAGGATAAAAGTTATACAAGTGTTTGGAATGAACCCTAATGCAAATGAGAAGATTAACATGAAAAATTGTAACAATAATATGCTTGGCATAGGGTTGGGATTAGAAGAGGTGAGCTCCCAAAACATAGGCATGAAAGGGGTGCAGTGTTTTCACTTAAGGAAGTTGAACCAATTGATTGTGAAGAATTTGCAGATTACTTCAGGTTCACATAATTTATGTTGTGTTAAGTGTTGGGAGTAAAATCTGATGGAAGAATAGTGTCTCCTTCGCTAATTATGATGATGGTTATTCAACATAAAAATCAGCATAAGTGGTTTGATTATGCTCACCAGGTTGTTGAGCAATTGCATTTTGATTTAGTGAGATTGAAAGAAAGGAAAACCCCACTCACATTTAGGAATTATTCATTGTTGATGCATATGTTTCTATGGGAAGGAAGAAAGGCTTTCAATCAAGCTTTGAAATTAAGACAAGTTGATGAAAACAATCATGACCTACCTATCGAAATGTGGATGCATGTATGGGATTTGCACTACCCAACCTCTAATAACATTGGATTTTGCAATGCTATCAAGTACACAATTCCGATACAGATGGGATTGAGGCTGACTGATAGGCTTTCTAAAAAAATTAAGGGAGTGTTGAGGCTAAGAAAGTGTGGAGATGACCCCAATTATGAGTGCAATTGGAGAGATTGGTATTTCTATGACAAGTGCATAGTTATCAAATGTTATGGGACCGTTGTGGCACCACACCTCATCCCAATATTTGTTTCTAATAAAATATCTTTCATGGAAATGATGTGGAAAATTGATAACAACAATGTAGAGAATTTCAAGGTATCCAGAAAGGCCTCTATGATTGAACCACAATTCTCTTTTGATCATTTTGTTGTTACTGCAAAAGAAGCATATGATGTTTTTTTTTATAATGGTAAAAAAATTGAGAATGGAAATATCCCCCATCAGAAAGTTTGATCCAGAGGGATTCATTGATAGAGAAAAGATTAAGAGGGGAATATCAAGATATGGACCCCATACATTTTATCAGAAGGAAGATGTGATAAGAAACCTGCCTACTTTTGATGATGTCCTGGATAGAGAGAAAGTTTGGATGAAGATGATTGAGATAGAGCATAGGGATTCCACAAAGAATTCTCACTATGAAATCCCATACAAACACATCACTGATAAGTTCAAGATGGAGATACTACTAAGTGATTTCAGTGATGGTAAATTTCTTGAGAAGGTTCAACAAGTAGAACAAATAGCTTGCAAAGTGCTTTACAAGAGCTCATCTATTGAAAAATGTTGGGCAATTAGAGGAACCCATGGAACCTAAAATTCAGTGGCAATCGATTGATGTTGATGATGTGTCTGTTATGGAGCCAATTCTTGAAAATTTTGAGGAAAGGAAAAATGTTAAAGGTGAGATGCAACAACCATCGACTGAATCAATTCCTATTGATCAAGGTATAGGGTAGGAGTTTTCATATCTTGATGTGGGAGATGTAATGGAACCATTTGTTCTAGATGACAAGTTAGAACATTGGGAGTATGATGAAGACCAGGATAGTGATGCAAGGGTTTTAGGTTTCTTCAAGTTTCTAGAAGATGATTCTTTTGTTAAAACTAGAGAATTTAGAGAATTCATAGCTGAGTTAAGAGCTAAGGACATAAATGATATGATACTAAAAGCAAAAGAGGGAGTTGATCCCTCACAACATGAGGAGGTCAAGAGGAACAAATGATTCAAGAAATTGAACAAATGAATCCCATGGAGGCTATAAGAATCATTAAGGAGAGTGGGATGCTTGTAATGCCAGGATCATACTTGTCATCTATAATTTATTTGGATGCAATTAAGAGTGACCCGGATGCCATGGTATTAGAAGAAACATTTGATGAGAAGAATTTTGGCTTAGGGTTTAGCCCTAGTTTGCATGTGCTAGCCATTTGGTCATTGACACCTAATTTAGGATGATGCAAAATTAGTAGAACAATGATTGATCTCTTAGGAGAATTGATTATACTAAGAGCTTCAGAAATGATAGCCACAGGGGCTACAAGGCTAATAATACATTCAACTAGATTGACCAAAGCATATCTTAAAGAAGAAGCCACATGGTTAACTTATAAAGGTATACATAAGGCATTTGAAAAGTTCCAACATGTTTAAGAGGTTTTCAAGAGCACATGGAATAAATGGAGCAGTAGGTTGAACAATTTAAGGGAGATTCAAGAAAATACAAAGGAAGACCTTGAAGCTCCAACAAATCTTCCAGACATAATAAGAGGAATTGCAATGATTTGTGAAGTCACAGGTTTTCATGAAAGAATTGGTGAACAACTACAAGGTAGAATAAAGGGCTTTAGAGATATAGAAGCTCAGGGTGTGCCAAAAATCCTTAATGAAGATGGACCACTCAAACATTATGCATCATGGAGAGCTTTCTTTAGGCATCAAATAACTACGAGTCCACAAAAAGTGTACATTGATGATAAGTTAGACTTAATTGTGTTGAATGGTTTAATTGATAATCTCATTAGAATTCAAACAGACATGGACACCTTTGTGAAAGAAGCCAGGGTACTAATTGATGCTAGGTATAATGCATATGACACAGGGGTGAAAAAACTATTAGATATCAACTGGCCTAAAGAGGATGAGAATAGAAATTGGTTGGAAAAATATGTTGAATAAGCCATAGGGGTGGTGGGATGGATATAGAGCATGGTCAAGTATAATACAAGTTTGGCCTTTGACACAAATTGTTTAAAGTCTATATCCTCCCAATAAAAAAATTCACATGGTCATCCAACCAATTATCTTTTTTGTTTTTTTTTTCTTATGCTTTCAACCAAGTGGAGTTGATGTGGAGTCATGAAAAAGAAAGATAAGAGCTCAATGTGTTGTTAAAAATATTTTTTCTCTTTGTATTCTTTGAGCGCAAATATAACTGCTTGGGCCTATTGAAATGAAATGAAACACTGTGAAATAAAAGATGAAATGTAACGTGACCAACCAATAGACCGAGGCTTGTATTTCTCCCTTGATCTTATAGAAGGGAATTCAAGGCTATTGTGTAGGGGTATTTTCTCAATTTTGGTTGATCTCAGGTTAGATTATTAGGAGAAGATTTTCCATGGAATGTATCAAGCATACAAGGCTATAGAATTTTGTCTAGTCTTAGGTGTTGAAGTCTTTTCTTTACAATTACCTTAAATGTTTTGCAACAATTATAGAATTTGACATTTCTAATGGAAAATTTCAAGCTGATTGTCTTCTATGTATTCGTTCATGAATCAACAATGAAAATATTAAAGATTGTTTTATTGGTCTCCAATTAACATGGTTGGATGTGTGTTTGCATTTCTGCTTCAGTTCAAGTAATTGATTAAAATGCTTTGATGCAATCAATGGTTTGGGTGTTAAGTCACAAGATCTTTAAGTACTTTTTGTCTGGAACATTTGAGTTATGAATTTGTAATGCAAATCAATAATATTCTATAAATGTTGAATGCTATTGTTAAATTGCACTATAGTTTGTTGTGAATATGACCTCGTCACCCTAGGATAATGCATTGTTCTATATGTCAAGTGGACTCAAATATGTCTAATCAGCTAGATCTTTTCAAAGAACAACTCATATCATACTCATATTTTTAGTTGTTTTTGTAATTGTCATTTGAATTGTACATTCTCTGTTCCAAGTGGTAAAGGTGTAAAGGATTTTCCCAATTCTTGCAAATTATCACCTATCAAGCCATGGCTATGAGAATGTATCTGCTGAATATGCAATGTAGGTGGTAGCTTTATCAAGGAATGATATAAATACATTGTGGGATCACCCTCCCAGGTCTTCCAAAGCCTAAAGTGTAGGAGGAAAGCTAAATTTCTTTCTCTCATTCATTGGCCAACCCCTTTTAGATTGCTATCTATTGGAATTAGAAAATCCATAGTCTTCCTTGAAGATCTGGTTGGAATTAAAAACAACCAACAGAATGGCAACTCTACTAGGGATGTAAGCTTAATAATTGTAAGTCTCTAGAGTGCCTTATCAAAGATCACTATAGTATATGGTGATTTTTAACTATAGAGTTGATTTATTTGAAGCTTTTGCTAAATATTGTCCAAACTTTTGTCATTTGTCCCACTAAGGTTCATGTTAAGTTTCCCACGCTTTTGTTTTGAAAGGCTTATGTTTAAAGTTCATTCAAAAGCATTTTTCATTTTTCAAAGTTCATCCGAGTTTCCAAAGATCTTGTGAAATTTACATAAAGTGCAACAAAATTGCTACAAATTCATCCCAAGGAATTAGGTTGGTGACACTGAAGTCTCTACACTAGTGCAAGCCAATGTTTAAAGATATCAAAGAAGTAAAGAAGAAGAATAGAAAGAAATCAAGTTGACGGACGTGAAGTAGACCCAAGTACAAATGCGAGGAACTCAAGGCCACATGAAGAAGCATCCAAACAAAAAGTTGGAAGGAGAATTTCCTAAGCACACGTGAGGGAAGTGGGTGAAAGAAAAGAATGCTAAAACATGTAAGTCTACTACCCAATCCATGAATGTGATATTTGTTCTAGCTCTAATTCATAATGTGAAAATAATTTTCTAGATTTTAGTGATACCACCTCTACTAAGAGAGGAGAGGTTTTTATGAAGTCTACTGTAAATGAGCAACTCTCAAATCAAGGCTTAAGAGCCATGGAAAGGAGGGAAAGAGATAGATACATAGGGATAATGTAAATTCCAAACGTGCTAGAGCTTAAGGGAATTTGACTTTGAATCCCATCCTTATACTCCAATTCCTTTAAACCTGTTAACGAGAGATGGTGAATACTCTCATAACACTATTCCCAATCGAGCTTAGGTTGTAGTAGCATCAAATGTTGATTATACTTTACTAGAGGAGGAAAAATTTCTTAATGATATGCAAAGGATTAGAGAAAGAGCTTCAAGATGTAATGAGAACAAAAAGAAGAGGGATGAAGAGAAAGAGAAAAGGATAAGGGAAACCATAATGCAAGGGGATATGTTAAGGAGAAAGGTTGAGGAAATGGAAGAATTGGATATATTAGTAGCTAAAAATGTCCAAACAACTGGTCCTGTTGTTCAAGAGATTGAAGCAAAAATCCCTATAATTCCCTCTATTGATAATGTTGGTGTAAGCTCACAAACAACACCATTGAAAATACTTTTGTCCGAGTTAATCCTCCTCCCAAAAATATAGATCGTGTTCCCCAAAATTTGATAAAGGAAAGAGACCTATAGGTGGAATAAGATAGATGAGGGAGGTTCATCTAAAAAGGATATATCATGGAATGAGTCTATCTCACTAATTGATAAGCTAATGAAAGAAAATTAAGAGTTAGAGAAAAGAGTGAAAGAGATGGAATTGCTAGTTGTAAATGCTGAAATGAAAAGGAAACTTGGCTTCATAGAGTCCACTATAAAAGTTCATGTCCCTGAGATCCAAATCTCTCAAGCCCATACATCATCCTTGAATCCTTGAGTAAATGAAAAAACATCATCCAGTACAAATCCTTCTAGTTCTTCCTCACAACAAGAGGACAAAGATAGAACAATTCACTTTAATGATCAACATGATTCCCAACCTAGAAGGTCTGAAAACAATAATGGTAGAAGAAGGAATTATGATAACCAAGATGAGGAAGGACCTAGAGAAAGGAGCTTATTTCATACTAATAGGTATAGAAAATTATGTTTTGAGAACATTCTTGGATATCCAAATCTAGTCCCAGATAATGCAAGGAAGCATGTACCTAAGTTCACTGGCAATAATGCTCTTAGTGGTGAGGACCACTTAAAAGCTTTCCAAAGTTTTATGGAATATTTCAAATTGTGGGATGATGATGTTTCCATGAAATATTTTATGCAATCACTAATAGAGGATGTTAGGGATTGGTATAGGAGATTACTTGATGCAAGCATTGACTCCAAGGACTCTTTCTATCGAATTTTCATGGAACAATATGGAGACCAAACTGATCCTAAGTTTAGGTTGAGTGCTTTTAACAATATTACAAAGGGACATAATGAATTGGAAACTGAGTTCAATACAAGGTTCTAGAAGGAAATGTATAAAGTCCCTACATCTTTAAAGTCTAATGAAAAGGCATGTCTAGTTGTATACTACAATGCATATGACTCAAAGATGTGTTTTTTTCTCAAAGATAAGAATCCATAGTACCTAAGGTCCAAGCCTACAAAATGGAAGTCAATATTGAAAACAATAGGAGAGCATTAGGTAAGGTTGGAAGAAGGGATGACTCCAAACCTCTGAAGAAACCGAAAGTTCATAATGAAAAGGAAAGAAAAGATAAAGCCCTTGGGTAAGTGCACAAAGCTGAGTCGATGAAACGTGGAAGTTTTTTGCCTTAGCCAAAAAATTGAAATCGGAATCGAACAAACGGGATCCCGATTTTTAAAAATCGGGATCCCGTTATGGTTCGGGATCCCGAGCCTGAGAACAAATGGGATCCCACTTTTTAAAAATCGGGATCCCATTTCCCGTCGGACTCTGAACCAATGGAGATGGAACGAGATCCTGATTTAATACAAATGGGATCCCGATTTATAAATAACGGGATCCCGATTTATAAATAACGGGATCCCGATTTATAAATAACGGGATCCCGAGTTGTATAAATCGGGATCCCGTTTTATACTGCTATTTATTTTTTTTAAAATAGTTTTCACTTCTGCGAACGGGACCCCGAGTGACTTGGCGACAGCGACCTCAATAGAAACTACAGGTACCCCACCTAAACACCATTTCTTTGCATTTTTTTAGTTTGAATTGAAATTTTAAAAGAAATATGTTAATTTAGGATTTTTTTTTTTAATTTATGTCACGTTTTAATCATTTTTTTTAATTGTTATATTAGAATTCAATAATTGTCAAATTAGACGAAAACTTGCAATGAAATTTAAACGTTTTTTAATCAAAATGAAAAAAAAACCTTGAATTGTGTTTTAGAAACAAAATTTAACTTTTAAATCTTAAATTGTTCAATTAAACCCAAAAAAAATTGATTTTGAAAACCCTAATTGAAACAAAACAAAAAAAATTGCATTTCAAAACCCTAGAGATCGAAATGAAATAAAACATCGCATTTACAAATCCAAATCGAGCTTTTTGAAACCCTGAATTCAAATCAAACGAAAAAAATTGAATTTGAAAACCCTAGTTTGAATTGAAACGAAAAAAATTCATTAAAAACCCTAATTGTTTAAAACTGAAACCCTAAATTGAATTGGAACAAAAAATTGTTAAAACCCTAAATTGGAATCGAACAAAAAATCATTCACATTGCTTAAATGTTTTAAATTTTATTTGCTTTGTATGGAAAAAATGATATATATTAAACTTTAGTTTCAATTTTAAATTATAATTAGATTAGAAATCAATATGTTAAAGAATGGTTAAAATTCATAAAGTTTATCTTGATGTTTGTTTGCAAATTTAGTTAACAAATTCGTAAATCTAAACACATACAATCGATTCCAATTGACACTAACTTGCAACTTTAAATTATGCCAAGGGCCACCCAAACTTCACCCTAAGTTTGCTAAATCCTAGACCCTAAACTATAAAATCTAAACCTATAACACTAAAGCATTTGAAATTTATGAACCCTAGACCCTAATCTTTCATTGGACATACCTAAAATTATGTAGGTTCAATGTCAAGAATGGGTCTATTTGGTAGATTTATGAAAACTATTTTGAATATCTAGAATGCCATAAAAGTATAATTATAGCAATTCCAATTGGAAACACTTCCAGGTACATATATATCCTAGATAATAATCCACCCATCCTCAATCATAATGGATTATTTGGCAATTAAGAGAGATTCAATTTAACCATAAAATTACCTATATTTTGATACTATATAGATTTATGTGGAAGGATAGAAATGCATCAATATGCTTTGTGCCATATTTTATGAATATTAATATTTAAGAAAAATCTAGATAAGATTGACCTAAGTAGATGATTTATGTAAGGGATTTTTAGTGAACAAGTGACACACCATGGAGATAGGGATGGTATTTAAATTCTTATTTATAAATATAGTGTACCCCCTTTAAATTTGTATTTGGTTTTTATAATGAGTTGAAATTATCAATGTGTTACATAAAAGAAATTTGTGCTTAGATATATTTAAATTAGATAATAAAGATATAGTTATATAAAATAGGGAATCCAACATGAGGAATAAACCTTTAATGTGCCATTGTGTGCATCTAATTTATGCCAATGATTTAGTAAGAGTGATCGTCTAAGAGGATGAAATAAGCCTTGAAAAATTGTAAGATCTAACACTATTTTAATGTAGTTTTATATGTGTGTACATGTCCACTATGTTTTTTGAGTTTATGTTAATGTAAGATAAGGAGGATTGGTGGATATATTTGAAATCTAAAGAAAAAACAAAAATGATGTGAATATATAGATATATATTTTTAAAATGATTCTTTAACTTATCTATATTAAACATTGTATATTATCTCTATATTACTATCATGGCTTGATTTTCATTATGTCTACTAAATGTTGCTATATTTATTCATTGTTGTAATTAAATTATAGGGCTCAATGTGTAATCTATTTTACATCAAATTTTATAGTAGACTTATAATCCTAGAATGTTTGTAAATTTAATAGCTAACAAATAACTTGATAGGTGCAACTAAAAACCAAAAAGTGTGGTTTGATTTATCTCCATTAGGCTGGAAAGCTAAAAAATCTACTAGGTTTATCCCTATTAGGTTGAAAACCCAAAAGTGTAGCTTAATAAACTTACAAGTGGTGAAAACTCACAAAAGCACTAGAAACTAATATTTGCAAAACTACCCTTGACATATCAAAAAAAGCCAAAGGTCACCATATGTCATACCTGTATAGGTTGTATAGTTATATTAGATACCTTATAGTATCTCCTATTGGTTAAATATGTTTGAAGATGACATTAGCGACACATCCCTACATTTATATGAGATATATTATTAACATGTCATGTTACACATATGCTAAGATACTCAAATATGGATAAGGAGAACTAGGGAATATATATTAGAAGAGAAAGATATACTAAGCTATCCAATATTATATTTTTGTACTTAGTGTAGAAGAGAAATTCTAGACCAAGAATGCAAGTGCAAACTCAATACTCTACTTCTAATGAAAGGTAAATAAAATAATGAAAGATTAGAGACTATGATTAGTCTAATTAATTTGATGGCTAGGATAGATTATTAATTTCATTTTAGATTTGATGAAGTGGAAGTAAGTTACATTAGTTTGAGTTTGGATTGGTGATTTGGAATTATTTTAATTTTAAGCTATGGATGTGACATGATTATCCCCTTAATGGTTGATTAAAAGTTAGGATTTGGGGATTTTAGCTAATTAAATAATAAACTCTAAAGTCTAAACCGTAAACCCTAAAGCCATCATTTTTTCTTAGGCTCTTAATGAAATTTGGTTGTCTTAGGCAACTCCACCAAATTTCATTACCTTATGCCATGTAATTGTTTCCTAGGATCTTGCAGCATGTAGATCCCCTTAAGCTATCCTATTACCTTAAACCCTAAACTCTAAAGTCTAAACCCTAAACCCTAAAGCCATCATTTTTTCTTGAAAGGATGTTAATGAAATTTGGTTGCCTTGGGCAACTTCACCAAATTTTATTCATTTGAGCCATGCCATTTTCTCCTAGGACCTCACTAGACGTAAATCCCCTTAAGCCATCCTATCACCCTAAATCGTAATTCAATTTTCTTAAGGGGTTCCAATATGACATTTCTTAAGGGGATCAAAGAAGTTCTTAAAATTTGGTGATCAAAGTTGCCCAAGGCCCAACCAAATTTAACAATAATAAGATCTTGCAAGATTATACAATATCAATAGTTAATTGTATTTTCATTCAAATAACATGTGCCTTAGACATATAAATGAGGCTTACATATAATTTTATCATTTGTATTCAATTATTTAAGGCCATTTATATTGAATGGTTTAACTTGGTATTTCCTAAACATGTATCTTACATCTTGAAATTACAAATCTAATGCAGGTTCACTCATATCTTGAAGATCTCATGGATCCATTCAATAATATTCGCAATCCACCTCCACGCCATCCATCTCCAACACCTTCACCTCCACCTCCGCCCACTCCACCTCGTAACCCCCCACCTCCACCACCGAAATCAATGAGCATGCTCGTTTGCAAGCACAAATCAATGCTTCTAGAACCATCCAAGATCAAATCAACATTATTCAAAATGAAGAATGTGTCGCACCTCCTATGAGGATGTTTGCATCTAGGATGCAAACCCTTGTTGATGCTGTCAGGGCTATGGATGGGATCGTAGATGAGCATCGACAATGGCTAG
Source organism: Sequoia sempervirens (assembly GCA_007258455.2). Classification (NCBI taxonomy): domain Eukaryota; kingdom Viridiplantae; phylum Streptophyta; class Pinopsida; order Cupressales; family Cupressaceae; genus Sequoia; species Sequoia sempervirens. The sequence continues at coordinate 157,906,593 of VDFB02105785.1, read as the reverse complement.
AGGAGAGGAGAACTCCTAATTTTGAAAAGGAAAACACAAAGAAATGAATATCTATGCAGAGAGCCATAATAGTTTATAAATTAAAACAATGATCTTAAATAGTTATGAATTTATAAATTTGGTGAACGATGGATATTTTGTGTGATGAATTTATAAATTTGGTTCCAAATGGATATTTTTAGTGACAAGAATTTATGATTTTGGTTCTATATGGATATTTTTAGTGACATGGATTTGTGAAGTTGGTGAAATTTATGAACTTATAATGAATAGTATATAATAGTATATATTTTATGACTATCTACTAGATCATGATTTCATCTTCAATAGTTGTTGAATTGGTTGCTCCACCATCGTTCATTGATTTTATTCTCATTCTTCTTTCTTTTTTGTCTTTGTCTCTCTTTTTCTTGGTTTGCTTCAACTTCTTGAGGAGTCAATGTCTTTCTTCTCTTATTATGAAATTTATCTCCCATAATTATAAAATTCTCAAGCACAAATGAATGTTAATAGTGAAATACTTCAAAATATTGAATCCAAATTGGAAGTTGAATACCTATTACGGAAAAATTCTTCCTCTTGTTTTCTTTATGCTTCCTTTGAAAAGTTCAATCCATATTGCAAATTTCACTTCAAAAATGGTGTAGATGATGCTCCCTTTGATAAAATCAACAAAAAATCAAATTGACCACCTGTAGATACAATAACTTATGAAAAATAATTGATTTTTAGTTCTCTCAGCCGTACATGTGAGGTTGCAAAGTTGCAGAGTTGACAATAATTGTGAACAGTGTTTTTAAATAATATAAACGGGATCAACGAGATCCCGCTTATAATAAAACGGGATCCTGATTACCAAACGGGATCCCGTTTACTAATAAACGGGATCCCGCTCTATAATCGGGATCCCGTTCACCAAAATCCAGTGTGCGAGCCGTTGCAAAGGCAACGGGATCCCGTTACCTTTACAACGGTGGAAATAGAAACGGGATCCCGATTATGACACGGGATCCTATTTATTAGTAAACGGGATCCCATGTTATAATCGGGATCCTATTTTTTTAAATTTGAATTTTGTTTTGCATCGTGGGCGGGTTTTTGCCAAGGTTTTCGGTTCAGGAAAAGCTTTGGAAGTCCGAACCTAAGCCTTCAACCTGGTTTGACCTGCAAATTGAAGGCCCTAACAATGTCAAAGAAAAATATCAACTTTGGACATATGGCTGACGACCTTTTTTCAAATTTTTTTTGACAAAATGAAAACCCATTTTAGATCAAACAATGCAGATTCTAAATATGTAATTTGTTTTGCAATTGAATTATTTTTTGTATTTTTCAATTAATTTCTAATAAAATTGGTCCATAAACTTTATATATCAGAGTTTTTTACTATTTGAATAACTTTTGATCAACATACCATTTTGACAAACGGATTGCACAAGAGAAAACTTCAGACAATTCTTTTCAATTTGAAAAAAAAAAATTAAAAATGATAAGTTTAGGTCATCTTATGCATGTAATTACATGATTTTTCAAAACAACAAATCTGCCTAATAAAAATTAACAAAAAATTCAATAAAAATTACAAAAATATCAAGAGCAAGGTTCTGAGTCATAAAACTTTTCCCAAAAGGATTTAGAAAAATACAATAATTAAATAAGTCAAAATATGGATGTCGTACGTGCATGGTATGGTACAAAAATGACTTTTAAATAGTGGTTTTTGAAATGCCTATTGAAACTCAATTTGTACAATCTGGGTATTGAAATAAATTACATATTTGGAAACTAGACTCCGAGCACTACATTTTATGATTAGTGACTTTTTTAAAGATTTCATCTCTAAGTGCTTCAAATTTTAAGGTCAAATGTGTCAAATACTGAAAATCAGGGAAAACACTTCCACTTTTTGGCCAAAAAGTGGACTCAACTTCTTGCACACACCCCCCTAATGAAAAATTAGATCAAGTTCTTAGTTTGTTGTAGAAGGTGGCCAAGAATGATAAGCCACAATTCTAGAGGAATGAAAGGAAACCAAGGCTACAGGATTATCCTTATCATATGAATTGGCATAATGGAAAGCCAATTCAAAATAATCAGAAAAAAACTCAAGTTCCATCTGACCCATTGCATAAAAATCTCACTAATTTTGTTGAAGACTTGCCATGGTGTGGTGTGTGTCAAATGCCTTACTCATCACAACAATTTGTTATTACAAGGTCTATGGAAGATACTCAAGATGATCAAGGAGAATCTAATTCTCCTCATAATCAGGATGAGATGGAAAATGTATTTATGACCAAATCACTTCTTGATTGCAATGACTATTCTTCTATTGATGATTTTAACACATGATGTGGATATGTGAAGGTAGGAAGAAAGTGTACATCATCAACAAGTCTTTTTAGATGAAGAAAGGGAGGATGATTGCACTACTTATACTCTTGAATTAGACAATGTTTCCTTGAGAAGACCCTCAAATGAAGAAATTGAAAAATATACAATTGCAATGGCTACTTAGGCCAAGAGCAATATTCACTTGAGAAATAGGGTTGTGAGTGGTAATCAGGGTAGCCTAGGTAGCATGTTTATCAAGGAAAACAATGTAGAAAACAAAGGAACAAAGACTGAGAACAAGAAAGAAGAGACAAAACCCAAGGAGGGTAAAAATATGAGAATTTGGGCCAAGAAAGGCACTAAGGTGAAAATTGATGGTGAAGCTGCCCCTCAAGCTGAGATGGCCAAGGATGTGAATCCCAATGCTAAAAAGGTTCAAGGACAAGGTGAGAAGGCAATTCCTAAAGAATTCATACTCTCTAAATTACCAAATTATTCCCCTATAGATATGTTCCAGGTATTGTCTTAAGTTAAAGTCACAATCCCACTATTAGAAATGATGAGAATAAATGAGAATAAAGATAAAAATGTTGCTCTTATCAATAGTATTGCTACAAGTGGGAAGGATAAAGTGGTGGTTGATCAACCAGAATCAAGCACGAGTCAAGATAAAAATATCAAGGTTAAAGCGGTGATCAATGAAAATCCTTAAGTATATCTAGGAACCACCATTATTGCCAATCCAAGCCAAGTCAATTCATTTTTTCTGAGCTTGATCATTGATGGTAAGTTACTTAGAAATTGCATGATAGACTCAAGGGCCTCAAATAATGTAATGCCAGTAAAAATAATGGAAGAAATGGGCCTAAAGGTTGATAGCACATATGGGAAGTGCAATGCCATGGAATCAATGGAAGTGCCTATGATAGGGGTAGTCAATAAAGTTCCATATAAGTTAGCATCTTTCCCTAAAATGGAGTTGTTTATGAGTATCACAATGGTGGACATTCCACCAACTTATGGGATGTTATTGTCAAGACGTTGGAGTGTTTCAATGGGTGGGAGTATTCAGTGTGACTTGTCATATGAAAATTTTACAATTGATCAAAAGGATGTTAAGATTGCAAGAGAACCAAGGGTCTGTCACATGATTGAATATGATGAGGAGCCTAAAGAGCTAGCAATAATTAACTTTGTAGACACTGGTTTAGAAAATTTAAGAGTGGAAGAATTGAAACAAGAAGAAGAATAAGTCAAGCATGCACCGATTGATAAGGAGGTCATGGATGCACCACCTGAGGATGCTCTCTCGACTATGTACTTTGATGAAGCATGTTCAAAGGAAGGCTTAGGTGTGGCGGTTATGATTATCTCTCCACAAGGTAAAACCTTCAAGTACTCCTTGCTACAATTTTCTTCTACAAATAATGTTGTTGAGTATGAGGCTCTCTTGCTTGGGTTGAAATTAGCTTCCAAACATGGCATTAAGTTGTTAAAAGTACTGGGGATTCTGAGTTGGTAGTTTCCAAAATTAGGTCTAGATTTTTTACTAAAGATAAAAGACTTAGGAAATACATGAATGAAATTTGGGATACTATTGAAGCCTTTGATGCCTTTAACATAGATTTGATAGAAAGGGGACAAAATGTCAGGAAAGAATTATTAGCTAATATTGTTGTCAGATTAGATGATGATACCTTTGATGGTGTCTCATGAATAGAAGTATAGACTCAACTTGCAGTACCTAACAACATTTGCAATTGGCATTTGTTTGACAATGACTGACATTTTGAGATTCTTTCCCTGTGTTGACCAATATGAGGGCCAAGAGATTGAATTTGGCTCATATGTGGTTGAGGTTGATGGTAAGGAGACATTGTTTGGAAATGAGGTGATCCAACTAAAGACTAATAAGATTCCCAAGGGATTGGTAGCATTAGAAAGGGTGTTTGATGGCCCTAACAAAGAAAATGTGCAGCAAACATCTTCTCATAAAGAAGATCTACAGGAGATCAATCTTGGAACCAAGAATTCCCCAAAGTTGGTGTACATAGGAAAGAAGATGAAGCCACATGTCAGAAAACTTTTGATTTCTCTCTTGAGGAAGTATACACATGTGGTTGCATGGTTGTACAATGATTAGAAGGCTTATAGGGAGGACTTGTTTCAACATGAGATACTGTTGAAGCCTGATGCAAAGCCTTTTAGGAAAAAATATAGGCTAATTAACCCTACCTTGTAGCCAAACCTAGAAGAAGAGCTTACCAAGCTAAGAGATGCAGGGATTATAAAGCCTATCAGACACTCATCATTGGTCTCATAAAGCCTATCAGACACTCATCATTGGTCTCAAATTTAGTTCCAGTCAAAAATAAAAATGGAGACCGAAGGTTATATGTAGACTTTAGAAATTTGAATGTGGCATATCTAACATATAATTACACTATGCCTAACATGGAGGAAATTCTACAAAAAGTGACTGGATGTGAGTTTCTCTCAATGATGGATGGGTTTTCAAGTTATAACCAAGTCATGGTGAAGGAATCGGAGCAATATAAAACTACATTTACAATGCCATGGGGGACATATGTATATGTAAGGATTCCATTTGGCTTGATTATTGTTGGTGCTACTTTTCAAAAATCCATGTATGTGGCTTTTGTTGATTTCATTGATTTGTTTCTTGCCATTTATCAAGATGATCTTATTGCCCATAGTAAGGAGGAAGATCACTACTCACAATTGGAAAAGATATTTATCAAAGCCCTAGAATATGGGATTTCTTTGAATCCCAAGAAGTGTCAATTTGGAGTTAAAGAAGGGAAATTGTTGGGCCACATTCTGTCAAAAGATGGGGTCAAAATTGATCCAGAATGTGTAGGAACAATTGATAAGATCCCACAGTTGAAGAATTCCAAAGGAATTCAATCCTTCTTTGGTCAGATTAATTTCCTGAGGAGGTTTGTAACAAATTTTGTAGAAATTTCTAGGCCAATATCAAAGATGTTAAAGAAGGGCGAGAAGGTGATATGGTCAGAAGAACCATCAAAAGCTTTCCAAGCCATCAAACAATCTATCAAGGAAGCACCTATCCTTAAGTCACCTGACTATTCACAGCCTTTTCAATTATTTACATTTGCATCATTTCACATTCTTGCAGGGGTTCTCTTATAGAAAAATGATGAGGGATATGAGCAACCCATTTCTTTCTTTAGAAAGTCACTACATTTAGCTGAATTGAAATATGATTTGATAGAAAAAAAAGATTATTCTTTGGTAAAAGCAGTGACATTTTTTAGGTCTTACCTTATGGGAGTTAAGGTAGTAGAATATGTGCCAAGTACAGTGGATAAGGAAATCTTCACCTAGCAAGAGGCTACATGGAGGAGATGCAAGTGGATTAACATAATCCAAGAATTTGACATAGATATCTAAATCACCAAAATGGTGTGAGGACTGTAAGGTCTTGCAAGGTTAATGGCTGAGACTAATTTATAAGCTAATCAAATTAATCAGTTTGATCATTTGGAGATATCCCCCATCTATGATATCCAAACATGTGAGTGGTATGATAAAATTGTGAGGTATCTATAGACTATGCAATGCCCAGATGGCATGACAAAAAATGAAAAATGAACCTTAAAGCTACAATCTATCATATATGTGATTCTTGACAATGAGTTATGGTGGAGAAATCCAGGTGGGGTCCTATTAAATTATGTCAATGCTTCGTAGGATTTGAAGTCATTGGATGAGATGCACAGTGGATTCTCCGGAGGACATTATATGAAAAAAACTACTGCTCACAAAATCATTAGAGCTGGTTTTTGGTGGCCCACACTTTTAAAAGATGCAAATAAGTTAGTAGGGACATGTGATGCTTGCTAGAAAATTTCTGGAAAATTAAAGTTCCCAAGTAATTTACCTTTGAGGCCTGTTACTGTCCAAGCTCCTTTCCAACAGTGGGAGATTGACTTTATTGGAGAGATAGCAAGTGAATCAAGTGGAGGAAACTCATGGATTCTAGTGGCAATAGATTATTTCACTAAGTGGGTTGAAGTTATTCCCACCAAGAGAGCAACCAAAAAAGTGGTTATTGATTTTCTATTGGAGAATATATTAATTAGGTTTGGTTCCCCTGAAAAGATTGTCTTAGACAATGCAATGTGTTTTTGGTCTGAAGAGTTTCTTGGGTTTTGTGAGAAACATGGAATAAAAGTATCATATTCTACCCCATATCATCCACAAGGAAATGGCCAAGCTAAGTTAAGAAATAAGAGCTTTATGAATATTATCAAGAGAATCATTGAGAAGAATAAATGAGCATGGGATTTCAAGTTGAAGCTAGCTTTGTGGGAAGACATAGTGACTATGAAGAAAGCCACTAGTCATCACCATTTGACTTTGTGTATGGTATTGTAACAAGGTTTCCACTAAATAACTTGCTGAAAATGTATAAGCTTGTACAGGAGTATGACAATGAAATTTGTGATGAAATGCAATGTAGGATTGAAGCCCTAATTGAACTGGATGAAACCAAGAGAGAAGCTTGTAAGAAAAACACAAAGTTGCAGCTTCAGTTGAAGAATTTGTATGACAAAAGGGCTACAAAAAGAAAATATTAAGTTGGAAACATGGTACTTATGTGGAATGCATCATGACATAGAGATTGTGGTTTTGGAAATTGTGAATGTGGATCATCGTACATGTACATGCAAAACACAAAAAAATTGTACAAAAAAAAACAAAAATGGATGATTTTGGCATATTGTATTGTAGCAAGGTTGCCATAGAATAATTTTATGAAAATGTATGAGTTTGTATAGGATTATGAAAATGAAATTTGTGATGAAATGCAATGCATGAGTGAAGCCCTAATTGAACTGGATGAAACCAGGAGAGAAGCTCGTAAGAAAAACACAAAGTTGCAGCTTTAGGTGAAGAATTTGTATGACAAAAGGGCTACAAAAGGAAATTTTGAAGTTGGAAACATGGTACTTATGTGGAATGCCAGGGACGAGAATAAAGGTAAGCATGGAAAGTTTGACCCTTCATGGTTGGATCCATATCTAATTGCAAATACACATTGTAACTATGGGAAAATTCTAGGTTAGCAGATTAGTAGCTAAATAAATGAAAACCCAAAGTAAATAATGAAGCACAAAGGAGCAAAACATAAAAAACAAAGAGAGATATCACCTTGAGTCTTCAACCTCAATGATTGACCTCCATTACACCTTCTCTATTTGTTGCAATATGTAATTTTCCCTTAGATTTTGTGTGAGCAATATGTGGCAATTCCAAGACCAAAGCAAATGTTGTAGGATTTGATGACAAAATACAATACTATGAAACTATGTAACTAGTAAGAAACTCTAAACTATGACTAAAGTATGGAAAAACACCAAGAGAGATGAAGTATGCCTAAGATAAGAGCTAAGATGACATAAAATTGCAGGAGCATGAGATGACAAGATTGCAAGAGATGCCCAAATGAGACCAAAATTGTCATCTTATAGAAAATGCAATTTTGAATGAGTGGCCAAGATTGAAGATTGCAAAATGCCCTAGAATTAATGGAAAAGATTGAATGTGACAACCCACAATTAGGGTTAGAGAAACATTAGGTCAAATTTGAAATGAGTGGACAAGATTTGATTTTAGAAAACTAAATCAAGGGTTGATAATGCATGTGGCAAGGAGATAAGAATGGCACAAAAAAGAGAGAGCTAGACAATCAAATAATATTAGAAATTACTTGATTTACAGAGGAAAAAGGCTATTTTGAATTAAAAATTAATTTAATTCAAAAGGTGGGGTCATGTGACGGTAAATAATTAATTTGAATTATTTACTAAAAGAGGGAAAAATAGAAAGTGGGACCATTTTAAATAAATAATTATATTTAAAATGGGGAAAATGCCAAGGTGGACAATAATTAAATAAATTAATATTTTTTTAATTATGAGAAGACATGTAGAAATTAATGAATTATTTAAATAAATAAATAAATTTATTTATTTAAATAATCAGGAAGAATTAATGGACCAAGATAAATAAATTTAAGAATTTATTTAACTATGGAGAGACATAAGAAAATTAGTGACACATTTAAATAAATAAATAAAAATTATTTATTTAAATAAACAAGAGGAATAAAGACATGAATTAATTAAATAATTATGAATTATTTAACTAATAGTTGAAAGTGGACCAAGGACATAATTAAATGTTTTAATTATGTTAGGAAGAAATATGGCGAAAAAAATAGAGCTTGTAGGCCTAGGTCATTTTTATGTGTCTACATTTTCCCCTCTTTGTCATAATGTAGCCTATCACATTGTGACAAAGAAAACTCAATCAGAAACATGCCCTAGTGAAGGTATGAAGTATCTATGCCCCCTTGGGAGAATTTTTAAATTTTGGCCTGGTGACAAAAAAATTTGGGAAGTGTCCTAACAATCTAATTTGATGGCCAAAAAAAAAAAGAAATGGTGCAAGTGGTTTCAGATTTTGACATGCTTAAAGCAGTCAAAAGGCCAATCAAAGTTGGTCAAAAGAGCTTCCAGTAATAAAAAGGTTGAAAAATCCCACTTTGACCCTATAAATAAGTTGAAAAAAGGGTAAAAGTCAATTCATTTTCACATTCACACTTGCAAATTTGGAGAGCTCAAAGCCAGTAGAGTGCATGCAAAGATGGTGATTCCAATCATAGAGCACCGCAGTTACATCATCAAGACCTTCCAACGACCAGAGGGTGCAGACCCAATAGTATGTACCTCATTCTCAATTTGTACTTTTATCATTTCTTGTGTTTTATTAGGGTTTTAGGAAGGTCATCAAATGTGTTGCGATGCATATGGATTCGTGTTAGTCGCATTCAAAGTCATGTTTGACACATTTGATGCGTCGCGACACAAACACAATTGTCTAATTAGGTTTTCAATTTTGTGCAATGCATTTTCCAAATGTTGAGACACATTCATCATCTTGCAGTGCAAATGAGAAGCATAGCAATGCATTCACAAGATTGTAACACATAAATGAAGCCGAGTGCTATATTTGGTTTGAAAATGATGCATTTGATTATGGAGCGATGCAACTGATTGAAGATGATGCATTTGTGATTCCAAACAATGCAAGTGTCATAGTGCGACACAACTATTGTACAGAATGACAAAAATGCCAAACCAAAATGAAAATGAAGTCAATGCGAGGCATTTGAATTTGACCAGGGTTGACCAGGCTTGACTTAGCTTCAAACTCGCATTTTACTTATGTTTAGTTAGATAGATGGTAATAATGATTTGTAATAATGTGCTAACTCTTGTTTTTGCATGTGCAAAAATAATTACCACCGATCTATGCTCGAGAGTTCATACCATCTACATATGCATTTCAGGACCAACTGACATAAAAGAAGCAGCGATAATTGATGCAACTAGGTTTGTACTACATCACCTATATTCCCATTATCCAGGAAAATAGGGGACTACTGATAGTGTTGGCCGAGAGATGGTACTCAGAGACTTATTCCTTCCACTTATTGATGGGAGAGGCTACAATTACCTTGGAGGATGTGTCTCAGATTTTGTGCATTCTAATCAGAGGAGCACGAGTGGTGTATGATCCACAATGATGTGTGCAAGCCATGATAGAGTTATATGAGGCAGATGATGGCATGGGCCTAGGTGTCGACAGGCATGCGATTTAGTGGGAGTACCTTACAAAGCACTACCCATGGTGGGATGCCATGTTATGTACTTTGATTGTTGGGGTCCTAATTCTAGATCATTAGGGACATGGATTCCAAATTGGATGGGGTGATGTGCTAGTCCGGATGCGACAGGATAGATTAGTTTTTGCATTGGGGCCTTGTTTGTTGGGTATGCTATACCACCAATTGCACAAAGTAGCGTATAGGGGTGGGAGAAATATTAGTTATGGCATGACATTACTCATGATCTGGGCCTAGGAGCATATTCCCATATTTCAGCTACCTATTCAGAGGCCTTAGTTAGTTGATGGGATGCCTTATATATATCTATATGCATAAGCATTACAACAAACTAGGGTCAGAGAGACAGGCTTTTGGCAACACAAGATAGATACTATGACTGCATTTGTCTGGAGTTCATACAAGGATTGTGCGTAGTGGGTGGATGAGGGTGATCACTTGCCATTTTACACATAGTTTCGATATTTGATTGGTCGTACTGTACAATTCCATTTGATTATTGAGATGTACCTACCCCAATAGGTTCTTTGATAGTTCAGTGAGTAGCAGGGTGTGCCCATGGGGACAAAAAAGTATGTGAGGACATCATGAGAGCCTATATGGGGTCCCACTATATCAATGCCATTTGCTAAGTAGCAGATAGATGGGTTGGTGGCACAACCATGGGGTTGGAGCAAAGGGCCTACGGATCTAGGGATGATTGTAGATTATGACTTATGGTGGCAGACACATAGGTCGATTCCCTTGATGGATCCTGATGCACTAGCACCAGTTGAGCATAGATCCATTATCCCAAATGTACAACAAGGAGGCCAAAGAGGCAGGGGGAGAGGCAGAGATGGAGACTGAGGAGATGGAGGGAGAGGTGGCAGAGATGGAGGAGATGATGGAGGAGATGGCGGTGGTGGTGGGAGGAGGAGCAGAGGAGGAGACAGAGGAAGATAGGCCAGGAGAGTTAGAAAATGAGTGGAGAGAGTGGCCCTAGATGCCATTCTTGAGGTATTGGAGGAGAAGAGATATGAGGAGCCCATATAGGAGGAGGAAAGGTAGGAAGAGGAGAGACACCCAAAGCAACATGGGAGACAAGAGGAGGAGGTTAGGCCAGAGGGAGAGGGGAGATAGGAGGTTGAGGTGAAGGGAAAATAGGAGGTCCAAGCAGAGGTGGAAGGCAGACATGAGGAGGTACGATTAGAGGTGGAGATAGAGGTGATGCAGCCTGAGGAAAAGGTGCTTGATGTCAGGGGAGGAGTGGAGGGATTTGGTGATTATTATGATGAGCTAGACACCAAGGAGGAGATGGATGAGGCAGAGAGGAAGCTTCGTGAGAGGATGATCGATGAGGATCCAAATATATCCAGTGTGCCACCATTTCCATGGAGTGCCACAGTGGATCAACACTTAGCTGACATGCAACAGAGGTTGGATGAGGTCACTATGAAGATCAGGTCCCTACGGGTAGAGCTTGAGGTTACCCAGGTTGAGAGGGTCAAGCAGAGATTCAGCGGTGAGAGATGGAGAGCTGGTACAACCAGTTTGCTCAGTTGTGCATAGGTTCAGTTGTAAATGTGTCGAGGGAGCTTGCTAAGGTTAGCGTGAGTAGAGGACAGTACATGATTTTATATGAGCATGCAGTTTCAATTGATCACAGAGAGCCTGGGTTATCTAGATAATCTAGTAGGAAAGTGACAGGGTCAGGGAGTAGTAGCCACAGTCATAGCAGATGTAGTTAGAGTAGTGTGGGTGGCTTTACTTCCTCAGGGTACACATCAGATCACAAGTCCCATCACTCTCACCGGTATTCTTCAAGTCACAAGTCCAATCACTCACATGAATCATCTAGGTCAAGGAATAGATCAGAGCATAGTTAGCCACTAGTTTCCTATCAATCAGCCTCTCAGACTCATGTTGTAGTAGCTTCACAACCTCATGTCACTATAGAGATAACTATTGAGCATGCGAGCTCTATTTTTTGGATATCTCATGAGTCTATCCTGTGACATTATATATTTTTTGAGATTATATATGCTATGCAATTTTGATGCAGCCTATATGCTTTATGTTATGTGATGATGCATTATGTGTTGATTATGTTTATGATATATGCTTATCTAATGATGATTATGATGATGTAGTTATGATACCCATGTGATTTATGCATTTATGATTCCTATGATGATGTCTTTTATATGCTATGCCATGTATGAATTTTATGATATCTACTTATGATGAGATGTCGTGATGATATGATGGTTATTTATGCTTATATGCCTTGACAAGGTTATGTTATGATGATTTTTATATGGATGCATATTGTATAATTGTAATGGATGACATGTTTATGAGTATGGATGTGTTAGTGCATGACTATATATGTATGGACAATGCAATCTTATGATGTGATATATGTGGTTTAATGATATGGATGATGTATGTAGTTACCTAATGCAATGCCTATATGATCATATATGCACTTATGTTTTTGTATGTCATAGGATATCATCATGAGATGAACGAGACAAGATGACAAGACAAAAGGACATGAATGCTAGCATGAAGGCCAAATCCTTCAACATGTTACCACAAGAAAACAATTATTTCTCTTAATCATCATTGGGAAGATTATTGTAATGGCCAACAAACACCATGATGTGACATAGATCAAGGTGTGCAAGGTCATACTATCACATGAGACAAATAGTCCCAGACAAGGATGATTATGACTCATACTTAAAAGCATTACTACCCCAATCTTTTTGTCATAATCAACCACAAGCATAAGACAAACAAGAAAGACAATAAAGACAAGTCATGAAACATTGTTGCTCCTATAAATCTTGTTGCTAGGATATCCTCAAAGAACTAGCAACCTGACTACCTAAAATAGACATGACAAGCCAATCATCATGATACATTGTTGCTTCTCTAAATCCTATTGTCAGGACAATGTGGAGAAACTAGTAACATGATGAAATATGTAAGGAAAAATGCCAATATAGTGTTTTGCCAAGTGTGTCTGAATGTCAAGTGTTTTGATATCAAGATGTCAGGTTTGATAGTGTCAAATGCCAAAGTTGTCAATTTTGACAATGTCAAGGTGTCAAATGTCAGAGTTGTCAAATTCAGGAAGGACACATCCTGAATAATGTCGATGTTGAGAGGATCGATCCTCAAATTTCAAGAGAATCCCTCAAAATGTTAGATGACGGTGATGATACCTAGGAAGGACACATCCTAAGGTATAATTAAATGAAAAATAAAATTCTCAGAAGGACACATCTAAAGAATAACCAAGGGTTGACAATTTTGACTAGTTTTGACTGGGTTTGACTAATTTTGGCTTTTGTTGACAGAATTGACTTGTTTTGACAAGGTTGTCATGTGTTGATAGAATTGACTACATGTCGATGTTTGACATGTTGATGTGCTTGATGTGTTGATTAAATAATTTCCAAAGTTTAGTTTAGGATTTTGTCTGTTTTGGAATGACCTGCTTGACTTGAAGACTTTTGACGTGTGTGCCAGTGTAGTTTCATGAACCCTAATGGACTGACCTAGTGTGGCCTCTAGGGCTCATCGACAAATGGCCTTGCCTACACCATACACTCAGAGACCTTGTAGTTCAACATGACCAATGACTTTGTTTTGATGACCAAATATTGAGTCATGATTTTTATTTTGACAAACCTGAAAGGATTGACCTAATGTCTCAGGGGCCCAAAGATGAGCCTTGCCTATGTAGCAAATGCACAAAGACAATGTAGTTTGACAAATGACGACTAACTGACATGACTGACTCGACAAGATAAGACTCTATTTTAGTGTTTTTGAGATATTTTGATTTTTTTGTATTTCTTCAAGACGTTTTTCAACTTTTACGTCTTTTTTATGACATTTTTTTATTTTTAGTTCTTTTTTTTTTAGGTTTTTTTTCGAGATATTTTTTTTTAATTTTTTAGGTCTTTTTTCAAGACAATTTTTTATTTTTTAATGTCTTTTTTAGGACATTTTATGATTTTTAAGTATTTTTTCAAGACATTTTATGATTGGAAGAACCATGTGCGATACCCACTATAGTTGGATGATAAGGGAATGCCCCTAGCCAAGTCCCAGACTAGCCAAGTTTGAAGAGTGTAGAAAGGACATGCTTGGGGTGACAAATGGATAGTATGCAGGACTCAATGTCAACCATTGTCATCCATGAAAGGAATGGTGGGGTTTCACGATGGGGTGTAAAGGTGGTGTTAGAAAAGGGGGTGTTTATTATTGACTAAGGTAGATAGAGTGACAGTAGATGGAAAAGCAAAAACCGACTACACATGGTGCTTGTTTGCCAAGTTTTCACCATGGTACTTATCCGAAACATCTGTTTACCAATTTTTCACTATTAGATGAATTATTTCTCTTTACTATTTTTGTCATTTTTTTGGTGTCACCAAGATGCCTTTTTTCTAGGTTTCCATCAAGGTGATGATTTTTTATGTTTTTCAATTTTTTTTGTATTTTTATGGTTTTCAGCCAGACTTTCCAATGCTATGCATAGAACTTTCAAAGATGTAGATTGTTTATAGGCTATGTTAATTTTTCACCCTATGGACTAACTATTTGATATACTCCAAAACCAAAAGAGGATGTGATAATGTAAGGACCCAACCAATTTAGTTTGAACCTACTAGGTTTTTCTCTGTCAGATTGATTTTTAGGATTTTCCATGAGGACCAAATCACTAATGTCAAACTTTCAGACCATGACTCTTTTGTTATAACTATGACATAACCAATTCTGATATGCTTGTAAATGATTCCAGGCATTATGTATTCTTTCATCTAATATTTCCAACTCATGTAGTTGTGACTATCTATACTCCTCATCATCAATTAGGCCCTTCATGGAGACTCATAAAGAGGGAATTTCAACCTTGATGGGTAGAATGGCTTCAACTCCAAAGACTAAGGAAAATGGAGTGGTTCTTGTAGGCGTACAGATGTTGGTGTGATAAGCCCACAAATCAGGGTTAAGTTAGATGTGCCAGTCATGACTAGCGTTATTGACGGTCTTCTTAAGAATTTTGATGACGGTTTTATTAGACATCTTAGCTTGACCATTTCCTTATGGGTAATATGGTGTAGAAAAATGATGTTGGATATGGAAGCATTCATATAACTCACAAACGTCTTTATTTTTGAAAGGATGCCTGTTGCTTGTGATGATGGACTAGGGTATACCCTACCAACATATGATGTAGTTGAGGATATATTTGGAAATTTGTTTGTCGGTTATGTATGTAAGTGGGATGGCTTTGATCCACTTAGTGAAGTACTCAGTGGTGGTGATAATTAATTTGTGGTCGTTGGAAGAGGTAGGATGAATTTTTCCCATGAGGTCAAGTCCCCATTGTGTAAAGGGCCAAGGAGAAGTAATAGGTCAGAGTTCCTACGATGGTGCATGAATCAAATCACAATGTATCTAATATTGGCGACATGTCTTGACAAATTCAATTTCATCCTTTTCCATAGTTAGCCAGTAATACCCAAATCTTGTTATCTTCTTGGATAAAGTAGGACCACTCGAATGAGACCCGCATATACCCTTATGTACCTTGCATAAGGTTGTTCGTGCTTCGTCAATGTCGAGACATTGAAGAAGGGTATTGTCAAAGCTATGGTGGTATAGGGTGTCACTGACGATGATGTATTGGGTGGATTTTCGGATAAAGGAATTTTGTTTGTTGTTCGATAGGTTGGGGGGAAGGGTTTTGGATTTGAGATAGTCATAAATGTCTTGATACCATGGAGAATTGGGACCAACAATCTTGCAAACCATCTCTGATTCTAGAATGTTATGTAAGAACCAAAATTTGTTCCACCAAGAATTCAAACTGAGGGACATTTCTTGGAATGTCAAGGAGAGATCCAATTGTAGCCATTGCATCTATTTCCTTATTTTGTTCCCTCAAAATCTGTTAAAAAATAAGCATGTGGAAGTATGACTAGAAACTATCAACCATTTTCTTATAGGGCATTAACTTCTCGTCCTTGGTGTCATAGTCATCATTGACTTGGTTGATGACCAATTGAGAGTCTCTGAGGACATGCAATTTTTTTATTTTCCATTTTATGGCCATTTTGAGTCTTGTGACAAGTGCTTCATATTTTTCAATGTTATTTGTACATGGGAAAGCAATGCGGAATGACTTAGGGATGGAGTCTCCTTGTGGCATGATAAACAATATTCCTGCTCCCAAGCCATGACTAGTATGAGACTCGTCAAAGTAAAGTTTCCAAGGCGATTTAGGTTCTATATGAAATATGGACTCATCAAGAAAGTCTTCCACCAATGGGTGATCACTTTGTACAAATGCCTAGTTGATATGCTATCAGTTGTCCCTTTATAGCCTTTCGTTCCATATATTGGATGTTGTACTCACTCAAAATCATGACCCATTTTTCCAAATGACCTGTCAATGTTGCGTGACTTAGGAGATATTTTAGGGGATCAATCTTTGCTACTAGATGCGTCTTGTGATTCAACATGTGATGCCTTAGCTTTTGGGAAGTGGAGACAACTATTAGGCAAGCACGTTCAATGGATGTGTAATTTAGCTCATATCCAACTAATGTCCAACTGATGTAGTATATGGCCCTTTTCTTCTCATCATTGTCGTTTTGTGCTAGTAATGCCCCCAATGCTGAAGTTGTTGCAGAAATGTATAAAATCAAAGGTTTCCCTTCAATTTGTGGCATTAAAAAAGGTGTTGACAATAGGTAATCCTTTATTAGTTGGAAGGCCTCTTGACATCTATCAGCCCACAAAAAGGGGATTCCCTTGCGCAAGAGATACTAAAATGGTTGACACTTGTCGGCCAATTGTGTTATGAAGTGTTAGATAGATTGCAACCTGCCTTGCAATGTGTTGAGTTCACTTATTCCTTTTGGGGGAGGCATGTCTAATATGGCTTTCACTTTGGCAGGATCAACCTCAATGCCTCTTCAAGAAATATTGTATCCCAAAAGTTTCCCTGATGTCACGCCAAAGACACATTTCTTGGGATTCAAGTAGACTTTGTATTCTTCTAGTCTCTTGAATACTTCATCTAACACATTCAAAAGTTATTTTCATGTGAAATATTTTTCCAAAAGGTCATCCACATAATCTTCCATTAGCTTGTGCATCATGTCATGAAATATTATTGTCATAGCTCTTTGATACGTGGCACCTGCATTCTTGAGACCAAAAGGCATGACTTTCCAATAGTATGTACCCCAAGGACATATGAATGTTGTTTTATGTTGATCTTCAAGGGAAATATGAATCTAATCATAACCTGATAAACTGTCCATAAGGGATAGCATCTCGTATCCTGCTATAAGGTCAACTATTATGTTTATGTTCGATAACGAAAAGTCATCATTTGGACATGCTTTATTCATGTCCCAAAAATCTGTGTAGATGTAGATCTAACCATTTGGATTTGTGCCTAGTAAAAGATTGGATATCCACTCAACATAGTCTATTGACCATATGAATCCCACATCTAGCAGTTTCTTAAGTTCTTCTTTAACTAACAAGGAAATTTGAGGATGCATTTTTTCGTAGCTTATGTTTCACTGGCTTGGCATCTCAAAATAGTGGAAAATGGTGTAAGACTAGTTTTGGATCCAAACTAGGCATATTGGCATAGAACCATGCAAAATTAATCTTACGCTCTAAAAAGAATTTGTGGAATTTAGGTTTCTCTTCTTCTGTCAATGATGCTACAAAGAGGACAATTTTAGGATCTTTTGTCATAGATATGTTGACTTCCATGGTGTCCTCAATGAGCATTGTCGATCTTTCCTGAGTCATGGGGATAAATTCTAGTCCTCCATCTTTGGGCGCCTCAGAGAGGTTTTCACCTACAGATACATCCTTTATTTTTACTTTTTTATTGTTAGAAGGTGCCTTTCGGTTTTCACCTAAACACGTGTTATTTTTTGTTTTATTTTTATTTTTCATTTTGCAGCTAGAGGACAAAGTAGTCTCCCCAAAGTAAGCTGCAAAATCTTGGTCAATAAAAAATCTAGCCTTGTGATCCCCACTTGGTATGCCCTCATGCAGTCCCATGAATTTTGCAATGGCCTCATCATTCTGAAATATGTCCATAATTGGTGGGCCTTGTTGATCACAGTCGATTAGCTGTGGGTAGACTAAGGAGATACCATCATCAGTATTGGTAAATGGTGGGAATGACGAGGAAAGCATGTTGATAGATTTGAAGAGGTTAAAGATAAAATTGTCATCATCCAACTCCTAGTTGGATTATATCGAATATTCTCCTTCACTTGATTCATACTCATTGTCAAAATAAGGGACAAAAGGACTATAATCAGGGTTGGTAGTATCATGTGACAATTCAAATGAATCTAAATGATGATTTTTATCATCAGAAGGCTAGACAAATATGTCAGAGTTATGGCTAATAGGATTGGAAGATGATTTAGACTTGTCATTGTTCCTTGGGAAAAAGAGTCTATCCCAGTCTTCTCATTTCTTTGGGATCTTAGGATTGTCATTATTTGCTGTTGGATCAATCTTATAAAAATTCCAAAATATTTCTTCAGAAGTAAGTTCTCTAGGTTCAACGAACAATTCATCAAGACAACAGTTGCTTAGGGATCATTGGGAGCCAAATACCCATTCATGAGAGTCGCTTTCAGTAAGGGATTCCTCAATAGTCTTGATAGTTTCTGAAGCATTCATGCTCTCACTCAAAAGTACATTAGTATGTCGATCATCATTTTTGGGTAGTCCATACCGTAACCCAAGAAGTTTTGGTCTTTGGGGAGGCATTATGTATTCTTGCATTCCATTCTTATTTCTACCAAGGCCACTAGTTCCATTGTATCCTTTTTCTTTCATTATATCATAGCCTTTGTCATATATCTAGACTGGTATTGGGGATGGATCTTCTTGGTCCTTATAAATCCATGTCGATATATCCTCGATGTATTCTTTTCTCATTTCACCCCATTTTATAAAAATACGTGATGGAGGAACCCTAAAAATTTCTTTAGGCTCCATTCTAAAATAGGGTCGACCATAGACCTTAGGAGACTTGGGTATTTTGGTGATGCATTAGGTCATACTTAATTTAAATTCTCCACAACCTAGGTCCTAGATCTTGACATTGGAATAAGCTTTTGGGACAGAGGGAGATGGTGTGTCGAAAGATGTGGAAGGAGTGGACATGGACGATGAGGTGAGTGTGGATGGGTTAATGAATTTGGAAGAAGAACTTGGAGCTTCTCAGTTGATGGGAACTTGATGTTCTGAAATACCCCTTAAACTAGTGCAATACTGAAAGGGATCGAGGTCTCCATATATGGCAACTTTTGTGCCATCAAAAGGAAACTTCAAGCATTGGTGGTATGCAGATGGAACGACTTTGAGGGCATGAATCCAAGGTTGTCCAAGCAAGATGTTATAAGGTAATTCAAGATCTAGGACTTGGAAAGTTGTGTCTACAATGACTGATCCAACTATGATAGGAAGAGTGATAACGCCTTTAGAGGAACATTCTTCATCATCATACACCTTTATAACAATGCTCTTTGTAGCATCTATGCAAGCATTAGAAAATTCTAGAACCTTAACCAGTTTTAAGGAGCATATGTTTAGTCTTGCTCCACCATCTACTAAAACTCATCTAACCATATGCTTATGGATAAATACTTCAATGTGTAATGCATCGTTATGATTGGACTTTGGTGATGAATACTCTTGATCTAAAAAAATTACATGATGGGAGGTAGTGAGGTATCCCACCATGGCTTCAAACTAATTGACATCAATGTCTATAGGGACATAACACTCTTGTAAGGTTTTGTCAAGAATAGCCCTATGTGTAGGAGAAATGTGTAGCAACTCAAGTATAGAAATTTGAGCAAGTGTCTTTCCTAGTTGATCAATAAGGTTAAATTGTCCCTTAGGCTTCAATTTCTTGGCAGATGGGTCTAACTGTGATTGCTTAACAGATGGTCTAGGTATTGCAATTTTTAGTTGTCAACGAGGAGGAGGACCAAATATGGTGACTTTGCCACCATGGGTAGTGACATTGCATTCATGTGCTCTTTTGACAATAATGGTATTGACGTATTCATTAGTAGCTCAAACATGATTTCTAATGGTTCCACCAGAATAATTGAATGCGGTTTGAGTATAGTTGGCACGGTTATTATTTGTCTTAGGACCTGACGTGGAGGGATTATTTGAACCATGTTCTTGTACTGGGTTTTTGTGAATAGTATGGTCTACGTTTGATGCAAATTGTGGCCAACCCAACTCAATTGTGCAATTTTCAATGAGGTCTTGTACAATATTTCTTAGTTGTTGACAAGAGGTCATATGCCCTTTAGCCTGGTGGTACTCATAGAAAACATTGCCATCCCACCATGATGGTTTAAATTGTCCTGGGTCATATGGCTTAGGGTCCTCTAGTGCGATGAGACCGTTTTGAAGGAGATTCTTAAGGGCATCATTGATTGGTTCCCCCAAGGTAATGTATGTACGTCTTTTCAGGAATTTCCTTGTCTGATGGGGTTGTCCTTGACTTTGACTATTTTGACTATTTTGGTTATCTTGAATGACATTGGCAGGAGGTGTCAGTCTAGTTGTCAATTTGTTTTGTGGTTGAGCTCCTTTAAGGGAAAGCACTAGACCCATCATATTTGTCATCTTAGCATCCAAAATGCCATAATTGGTAATGTGTTTATTCTTGACCTAGTATTTACTCTTGCCTGTAGGTGGGTTCATGTTCGTGTTTTTAGGTCCATATTTTAGTTCTCCTTTAGCAATAAGGGCCTTCTCAAGTTGGACACCCTTTTTGACTAAGTCTATGAAGGTTGTGCAGTAGTAGACTTGCAAGCCATATTTCAATGGTCCTAGGAATGTTTGGAAAAACATGACTTTTTTTTCTTAGGTATGTCAATATGGCAATGACTTGCTAGACTTCTTCATCTTTACAAGAATGGTAAAAGTTTCACCAACATCTTCTTGTGTAAGTGTGCATAAACTAGTATTGGAGTTGTCTAGGTCCATGTTATAGGCATAATTTCACACAAATTTCTCTACAAGTTCATGCCATGATTTTATTCCCTTTTGTCAAGTGGAAAACTATTCAAGTGTGGGGCCTATGAGACTCTTAGGGAAGAGTCTCATCAAGTAAGTGTGTTCATAGGAAATTTCCACACAATTGGTCATGGATTCTATAATTTGTTCAATGGGTTTTTTCTTGCCTTTGTATTTAGTGAAGTGCTACATACCCAGGAGGGAATGGTGGCATGTATAAACTTGTGTGAAAAGGGTATGGACATAGGTCATATGACATGTGTGACTTTTGATTGGACATTGTATAGTCTCTATTGTTTTTTGCAAGTTTACCACTTGTGTTGTCAAGGAATCGATTATAGGATTGTTTGTTGCATCACACATGGGAGTGATGGGTATCCCATGTATCCCCATTTTTTGTGAAGAGATGTTTTGATTTTGTTGTGGGATGTGTTGTTGTGAGATATATGACGTTTTTTGATTTGAATGTTGTTAGTATTGCAAGTTTTGATGAATAGGCAGCTATCTATATTAATTAAAGATAAAGATACATGTTCACAAAAAAGGATGGGTGGTAAAAAGGCACACCCCGAGAGTCATATGGGTAGCACCTAGAAAAATGAAAAGATCACATGGGCCAAGCCCAGAAGTCCAAAATTACAAAGTAAATAAAAAAGGCAATCAAGTGGCCAGAGCAATGCTAGCAGAGCTAGGAGGGTCTCTGTCATCCATATTCTTCACCCATACATCAGTAGGGTCTAGAGTGACGTTAAGAGGAGGACCCCAACCATCATCAACATCTTTTTTCTCTTTATCTTCATCCTTGCACCGAGGGCGAGATTGGAAGTGTCAAATGAATAAATGTTTTACCAATAGCTGGTCAACCAAAGCCAGAAGTAGGAGGGGCATCAGTGGGCCACTCGGACTCACCACCACCACTCCCCAAAGCACTACTAGAAGGACACCCCTAGCTAGCTTGTGGCGGATGAGAACAGTTTCGTCGAGGAGTGCAAGAGTCTCGCAAAAATGGAGGCTAGGAGTGGGGATGCACAAAGCCACTCCATTGTTGGCCCCTCGAGGGCGACCAACTGTGGGAAGAGGTTGGTGAAGTAGGGACCCGAGTAACAATACAAGGGGCATTACCCCAATGATCCAGAAGAACCTTAAGGTGAAAAACTTCAAGTGCAACTTTGTCAGCTTGCACCTGAACCTGTAGAAGCAAATTAGAACAAATGATAGTTTTAGTATACAAAGATACATGAATATCCATTTGAGTATATGAAAATATGCAAGCATTTCTATATTTTCAAATATTGAAGAGAATTTCCACCCTGAAAGTGTGCCAAAGCTAGGTGAACTTTGTAGAAAATTAGGAGAATCTCCTAGCAGCACCATATGCCAAGACAAAGGCTCTGGCCTAAAAGGCAGAAAAAAGTCATGAATCCAAGTCCAAAGCTATTGGGATTTGGGAAAAAACCAGAAAAGATGCTTAAAATTCTCAGCTTGCCCACAAAACGAGCAATGAGGGTGCTGGACCCTCAGGTGAACAAGCCAAGAACCCACAAGAAAGCCTTGGAAAAGAATACACCAAGTGAAGTGGGAAAGATTCAGCTCAACACTTGTAGACCAAGTGGCAACAAATATTTTATGCCAAACATGAGCGAGAAATTGAAGAAGCCACCTTTGGTTCAAACTCTGAATCATAGGAAAATGTGGTGAAAGCCACTTGTAACCAAGTTGAGGCTTGTAGTTCCTGAAAGGGGCATCTGGATACCACTTCCACTCTTTCCACCAAGGTTTGGTTCCACGAATTCCAAACTTATGAAGCATTTCAGTAGGAATAGCATTCACCAAACCATCATAAGTAGCACAGTCATGGTTATGAAGCATGTATTGGGCACGAAAGACTTCCCATGACATAATACAAATGGTAGGTCTATGAAATATTTGTTGTAGGGTCTAGATACCCTTCTTGTGAAATTTTAACACCTTAAGCTAAGGAGACTTAGCCAATAGCTGACCATTACAAGCAAACAGAGGTGACCACCAAATATTATGCTAGTTAAGAGAAAGCCTATCATGAAAACCAGAGCCAGCCTAACAGAGCCAGGCTTTGATAGCCTCTCAGGCTCACCAAATACTTTTGGCCACAAATGTCCCAACAATTTGGACTGGTTCTTCCATGACCAAAAGGGTTTGAAAGCCAATCCCCTTCTAGGCAGGTCTATGGATAGGGAAGTTGGATTTAATACCATAACTGAGAATAATTTTCTAGGCCTCATCCCCAGTAAGGGCACAAATAATCCATTTAACACACAGAGCAGTCCCTTGTCGTTGAGTGGACAACAACCCAAGACCTCCCGAGTCTTTGGGAAGGAAACATAATTCCCAAGCCACACGGTGAAACCCTCTGTGAGACTCAGAGGAGGCCCAAAGAAAGTCTCTAAGAAATTTCTCAAGCTTGCCATAGGTAGCTTTGGAAGGGGCCCAACAAGAAGAGTAATAAACATGGGTGGCTGCCAAAACTTTGGAACACACCTAAAATTTCCTTGCTAAAGAGAGGGGCTTGGTAATCCAATAAGCAAGCTTCTGCTTGACCCTGGAGAGCACAACTTGCCAAAACTTAGCTAGAGATGCCTGAAAGGAAAAGGGAATGCCTAGAAACTAAAAAAATTCTCCTAGCCCAATCCACTTCCAACCATATTGTTGCAACCAAGGAGGACAAGGCAAGATAGACTATCAGTAGCACAGAGTTTTGTGCCACTGAATGGGAGAACCAGAAGCAAGGCAGAAGGTATTAAGGCACTCAAGGGATGCAACAATGGAATATTCTTCCTCTAGAAGAGTGAGGAATGAGTCATAAAAAAATGACCATTAACTAGCTGAGCCTAAGAGTTGGGAAGAGAAATTCCCTTGACACAATGTTGGGAAACTGCTTTCGCTAGGAGGTAGCCAAAGCCCTGAGCTACAACCACGTACAAAGAGGGGCAAGTAGGCACCCTTTCTGAATGGAACAAAAGAGTCCAAAGGTAGAGGATTGATGGCCATTGATGGTGATGCGAGTTGAGGCATCCACAAAGAGCATTCAATCTGATTGAATGAATTTTGGCCTAGAACCCAAAGCTTGCAGCATAGCAAGAATAAAAGGCCATTCAATGTGGTCATACTTGGAAAAGTCAATTTTAATGAACATGGCTTTCTAGTTTGAACGTCTGGCCCATTCCATGACTTCCTAAACATGAATAATATTATCCAAAATCAATCTAGATTTGATAAACCCATTTTTCTTCAGGCGCACAATCTGAGGTAGAAGATGACAGATCTTTAGAGCCAAAGCCTTAGTGATAATCTTGTAGGAGACATTGAGAAGTGTGATAGGTCTCCAATTGCAAATTTCTTATGGGTCACCAGTATTAGGTATGAATTTTATATTACCTTTGTTAATTAAGTTACCTAGAGAATTAGTATGAAAAGCCTCTAAGTAAACATGATGTAGATCATGCCCAATACAGTCCCATAGGGCCTTATAGAATTCACAAGGGAACCCATCAATTCTTGGGGCTTTGTCATCAACCATGGAATGGATAGCCTCTTTGATATCGTCAACTATTAACAGTTGATCACAAAAAAAAATTGAACTGAAGAAAGCTTATTTGGCACTACAGCAAGGCAATCCTGAAGGGCTTGTTGTCGCACAGGCATGAGTTCCTATGTAGTGAAGACCTTCTCATAATGACGCACAAAGGCCTTAGTCTTACATGACCCAAAAAGATATCTCAAAGTGTTAATGTCAAAGCCACGTGGTAATTTAGCCCCTTGGTCTAAGAGCATGGCTAGATATCTTTGTGGGTCATGTAGGACTAAGTCTTCCACAAAGGAGGCTATGTCAATATTTTGCATTGCAGCTTCTAAGTCTTTTGCATATACTTGTTCATGTTGGTCCCTTTGTATAAATGGTTCGAAGGGGTTTCGTCACAAAGATGGCATGTCCATTTCGCTGAAAGGATTGATAAAGGATGTGTCCTAGTTTACATTTTTATTCATTTCATTAGAAAAGATATAAGTGTTGTTCTTGTCTTGTCCAAAATTAGCCATTTGTCTTCTTTTTCTTTGAAGCCTAGTCTCAACCATATAAGGTATTGCTATAATTTGGAAGAGGATGAAAATGACAACTAGATGATGACACTATGTTTTTAGAATTTTTGAATAAGGGATGCAAATGCAAACTATGTTTTTGTACTTTGTTGATTATAAGGAATGCAAATGCAATATGATAAATTTGCCTAAAGGAAATGGAAAATTCTAAATGACAATGAGGACTATTTTCTTTTGTATTTTTTTAGGAATAAAGAAAAATGAGGACTAGGATGATTTGAATGTTCTAAGGTAAGCAAATGTAAAGTCTAAATGATTTGGAAGAAGGTTATCCAACCACCCTAAGCTTGATCTATGTCTCAATTTGGGTCATCAAAGGACTTACTAATGTGACTAAAGGACAAGATGACAAGATGACAAGGTGAGGTTTCCTAACTAGTCTTTGGAAAGTCTCACAAAAAGGACAATGACTAAAAGAAATAAAGATGACTAAGTCCAATGACCACCTACTCTTGAAGGCAATGACTTTGTAAAATATGGTAAGGTTTCTTAAGCCAAAATATGCAAATGAAATGAGGACTTAAGGACTAGTTTATGTTTGAAAATGAAGATGATGGACCCTAAAATATGAAACTAAAATTTTGCAAAGTTAAACCTATGGGTAAATGCAAGCTAAAGATGAAAATAATGGAAGATTTGAGCAATTTTCTTTTTTGGTTTTTCACAGAGGTTGCTGGAAAAAGATGTTTGATGGCATATTGGACAAGTTTGGTCTTGGGTTTTAGACTACAATAGTGTTTTAGATTTCTCCAGGAAAATGAGTCATTTTAGGTTTCAAATGCATTGCAGTTTAGCAAATACATCACAATTTTAGAAAATGAGATGTTACAGATAGCAGATACGACTCAAAAAAGTAGTTGCAATGTTTTGTTAAGAAAATACAGTTTAGGATAGGCAACTACACCACCAGGAATAGCAAATTCGGCTTATCAAAGTGAATGCGTAAAAAAAATGGAAAATGTGGCACAAAATAGAGAATGCATTTTAGCAGATGTGTTGCAAGCTAAATAAGTCAAGTTTGTTTACAATTTTTGGTAGAATTTTGAAATTGTCTCAAGTTGAATGTTTGTTTCCAGATCTATGAAATGGTGTTTGTTTGTTTGAATGCTTCAGAAAACACTTGGAAAACACAATATATTTTGTCTTGATGATGCACAAAGAAGACAAGTACAACCCTAGGTTAGGCAAGGACAATATATGCTATAGTAAAATGGTCCCTTGTCATTTTCATGGCCTTTTAAGTCTTGTTTCATGGTTTTGGAACTATTTTTCCATGATTTTATGTTGTATCATGGCTTGAACACACTTATTTAGGTACTAAAATTCAAAGAATGATGTCTTGTGAAGGTGTTGTGAGACATTTCTACAAGATTCTAGACTCTATTTAATGCAATTCACCTAAAAACCACCTTTACACTCATCAACAAGTCCTATTTTGAACTATTGTAAAGTCTTGTAACAAGCTTTTACACTCTTTTAGGCATATCTTCACTATTTACACCCTCCTCATGCTTTATTTGGTCTCTTTATGCCCTCATAAGTTGTAATTATGTGTATTTTTTAATGTTATCTTGAAAAATAACATTAAATACAACATATTTCCTGACACTTGTTTTTAGGTCCTAGGTGGGCCCCAAATTCAAAATATTTCAAATTTCTTTTTAGGATTTTATTCAAAATCACTTGATGTCAGCTTGTGATGAGGTATGAATGGATACTAAGGCATAATAATTCTATAAATAAGTGTTTTTATCCTTAGTTTACATCTCCTACAATCCCCTCACTCATTCAAGGATTCAATTCTACATTTCAAGAATTCAAGCATCTTACATCAACAATTCAAGCACTATTCAAACACTTTGAAGCGGCCATTTACATTACTTCAAACTTGCATCATCAAGAGTTAGGTGTGTTGATAGCACATGCATGTTATTAGTTTATCTTTCTCTTTCATTACATTTTCTTTTCAATGGTTTAATTACCAAAAGTGGGGTTTGACCAAGGTAAACCCCCTAATCATTTTTCCCCTTTAGCTTGTTTGTTTAAAGTCCTTTGTCTGCAGATTTGACAAGTTATTAGGTGTTGAAGAGTGATATTCAAGTCAACTAGGTGATTCGAGTCAACTTGAGCCAAAATCAAGCTTGGAGAGAGTTATTGGTTTGTTTTATGCGGATTTTGACTTTGGCAACCCGACAAGTAAATATTCTCAAATCTGGTGTTGCAAAATTGTCTCCCAATTTTTGAGGAATTTGGGGGAGGACTAATTTTCCACCTATGGCGAATGAGTCCCACCTTAGGATAAGAAACTTGATTTTTTTCAAATTTCAGATCATGACAGACATAAACCAACTCCTAATAGTTTTTCACCGGTAGGTGGACTCATTTTCCCTACTGATTCGCCACCCAGGGCGAATGAGTCCCACTGTGAAAAATTAGTACAATTCATCAGAATCCAGAACACTCTAGAAAGATCAAATTTCACCCAGGTGCACTCAGATTCATCCTTGTACTTTCTGTTCTACATAGTTTCTTCATTTACATAGTTGTTTGCATATCACAATTTGGTTTCAAACATAGTTGTGATTACACTTTTACATACATTTTTCAGTCACCTAGATTAATATATTGTATTTAATTAACTTCATTTACATCATACACATCCTAATTTGAGTGATGCATAAGCATTTTTGGTCCTATCTATCTCATTTTATGTGAAAAACCCTAGAAGTGCAAGAGTAGTCCATAGGGTCCTAAAAATCTATGTTTCATTTTGGTGAACTAGACTTTTGAACACTTTAAATTTTTTATTGCATTCACATATTGCATCCAAAATTTCCATTTGAATTAGCATTCAATTAAGATATTGATTTGTTATTGCATTCTAGAACTTTTCATTTTGCATTAGTGAAACCTTCATTTAGCTTTCATTTTTGCATTACATCTCATTGAAAAAAGTAAAACTCTGCATTCTACATCTAAAAATTGCATCCTGTAGAGCATTTAAATCCTCTTAATTTTTTTGAAAAAAATTAAAAAAACTCATACTAGGACTCATTCACCACCCAGGGCGAATCAGTCCCTCTACACTTGTTAAACAACATTTTTAGCATTTTTCTGCCATTTTTCTACATTTTTGTTTTTTGTAGTTATATCTCTATTACAGTTAGCAACATTTCTATTATTTGCATTTCAAGCTCTTAGATTATCCTACATTGGCCTTCACCCCTCCATTGTGGTACTTGCATGAGTGTTTGGTGCCCCATTGATAATAGGTTAGTGAGACGAAGTTCTAGACACATGGCATCCCATGATAGCACTTTCATTGTGGACCTTGGGATCTCACGAGCTCCTAATCCTAGCATGGATAATGGTGCATTAGGCCCTGAAAATACCACTTCTATACCTTCACCTTTCCATCCAATGAATGTTGACAACCAAAACAATTCCCTCTTGCAAGAAAAGGTCATTAATATTCATGAGGACTTTGCACATTTACAAGATTTGTCACTCGAAAACATTTCCACAACTACCATACCTACCATTGAGAATCTTCATCATTTGATTGAAAGTGATGATGGCTTGCAAGTGATGAAGAAAATTTCTAAGATTTACAATAAACATTCCTCCTCGAACATCCAATCCGCAACCATTCCTGTAAGTCAAGGAGCACCTCAAGTTCCTCCCCCTTCAACCATTGCTTCCATCCCAACTTATACCAATCCGCAAGTCCATATAGCTATGCATCAAGATACTTCTTTCCCAATTTCCACTAGCATTCCTACTTCCTTTGTGGCATCGCAAGTACCTTCTACCAATTTCACACCTCTTAGCCTTCCTTTCACTTCCCCCAACATCACTTACACTCCATCACCATTTTCCCTTCCACCTCAACCCACATACCTCGATCCTCTTCTTACACAGCTTCTCACTACTATTTCGTCTATGCAACATCAACTTTCTAACATTAGTCAATTTCAATCTACTCCAACCACCTATCATGTCCATCATAGTCCCTTATCCTTAGAAATATTACGTACCTCTGATGCCACAAGGGATAGATATTTCTCAGTTTGAGAAATATGGAGGAAAAGGAGATCATATCAACCATATTAATGCTTATACAACTTTGTGTAGTGCCTTTGTCCTTGATGATAAAATTTTAGCATAACTTTTTCCATAGACCTTGAAAGACATTACCTTAGAATGGTTTTCCAACTTTCCCAATCATTCCATCCATTCATTTAATGACTTGGTGGATACTTTCATTAGTAACCTTCAAGTTCACATGACACCTAAAATGACAATGGTTGACCTTATGACATGTAGACAAAACATGGATGAAAAGTGATGAATTTCATCTCACGTTACCAATCCTTATATGCTCAAATTGATGTCAAAATTCTTGATGCACATCTACAAAAGATGTTTATCAAAAATTTGCAGACAAACCTTTAGGATGAACTCACCATGATGAAATTCCCTTCATTCATGCATTTATGTACAACCTTATGTGACCACCAAAATTCAATTTCAAGTTGTGATTCAAAATCCCCTTCCAACTAAGTTGACAAACCCAAAAACACCAATCAAAACCAAAACAACACACAAAATTTTTGCAAACCTAATAGAGGCTTTTTACAATTACATCCGCCTCCTTAACCTCAACCACAACCAATCCAATCCGTTCCGAATCAAGTGGTTTTTGTTAGGGCATCTGTGCCTTATCATTATAGAAATCCAAATAGACATTTCACTCCTTTACACAATACCCTCCATCACACAATGAACCAATTAATCTAAAAATGCATGCTCACTTTGCCACCCATTCGACAACTTGATCCAAATCAGCCATTACCACCTACATTCCAACCTAATGCTTATTGTCACTTTCATCGTCAAAATGGCCATGACACCGAACATTGTAATCATATTAAACATTTAGTTCAAGACTTCATTGATTTGGGTGAATTGACAATTACAAGTGTCAATGATCAAGGCAATAAGTTTGCTACACCTCCTAACCAAATTTTACAAATTTTCACCAATCCTATGTCGAAACATACTACCTCATTTTTCAAGGCTAGTGAACCTTTGAAGCCTGACGTAATGATTGTTGATACCAATAACAAACAACATGATACAACTCCTATTGTTACCCAAGCTAGTCTTAGGGATAATCTTGTGGCTATGATAGACGTTATCCCTCATAAGGGCCAAACCACAAAATAACTTGATATTACTTTTTATACTAAAGACATGCTCCAAAAGCTTCCTGATGGTCCTCTCTACATAGCTAGTTGAATCTATGATAAGCCCACTAATGGGATATTAATAGATCCCGCTTGTGGTGCAAATGTGATCATAGAAGAGTTTTAGGTATTACAAAAATTATATCAAGTGGATTACAATAAACCCACTGCATGGATTAAAACACATAATGGTTTTGCATTCCCTATGATTGGATCAATCGTGCTACCCTTACAAATAGGACCTAGAACTGTGGAAGTAACATTTTTAATTATTCCACAATCTAACCAATTTCATTTGCGGCTAGGCTCCCTTGGCTTCGCTCAATGAAAGCGGTCCCATCAATTGTTCATAAGTGCTTGAAGTTTCCACATGACAACGAGATAGTCACCATACACCATAGTGGCTTTAATCCTTTATCTTCCAAAGGTAACTTCTCATTAGAAGCCTTCTGGCCTGTACCCATAGAACCGATCACCCCTCGCAAGGACTTCTTTTTCATAGCCTATACAAATTTTAAATCCAAAAAGATAGCCAAATTGTCCCTTCAGAACTTATCCTTGACCACCTCTGTACCTCCTATCATAGATGAAACCATGCTTCAACCTGAGTTTGACATTGAACAAACCATACAAGCTCCTGAACAATCACCACTTGAGATTTCCCCACCATCATTTAAATGACCAAGGGAATATGAAACAATCCATTCTCGACCTCCTTGTCTTAAACAAGTTCACAAAGAAAAAGAGAAAGTCATTGATCCCTCCTCTTTGGTTTCTTCTATTCTTCCCTCTTCAGAAGTAGAAGAACCTATGATGATTCAATTCTCTCTTACACCTCAACAACTCCAAAAATAAAATAAACAGAACTGCGATGCTAGGGAATGAAGTTGTTGTCGTCATCTCCTCACTCGTCAATCTCACCTAGAAGAAGCTAAAGAAAATCAACCTTTACCTTTGATTTAAGTAATAGATAAACACCCTCCTTCTCCTAACCTACCACAAGATAGTCCAATGCAACAATCACAACAAATTGAACTAATCCAAAAACATTAGCTTTTGATACATCCATCTCTAGAAATCACCCTTCGTCCTCCTATCATCATTGATCTTGATAATGATGGTGATGGTGATGATGATAACAATATGAAAATTTCCAAAATCGATGAAGAAGCACATAATGATTTAAATTCTTTATTTTCATCTACAATGAGCTTAAATGATACATCCTCTCCACCAAGTGAAGAACTTAGTACAACTCCTGGTTCAATTCTTGCAATTATTCCTTTGGATAGTCAACTACCCTCACATTACTTTGAACATGATTGGGAGGTGGATGACCTATTATATGGTTGACTTGCATTCACCTAAGTAGCCTTTTTACTTTTCTCTTTTTATTTTCTTTTTATGTGTGTATCGTGTTCTGTCGTATCATGTGTTTGATGTTCTCTCTCTTTGTACACTTCTTCTATTCATACCTCTATTCTTATATTTGTCATGCATTGTCATTTTCTCTTTATGTTTTGTGTTTTATTTTGGGGATGATGCAAATCGTAGAGACACCCTATGTCTCTTCCATGTTGACCCACAAGGTCCTTTTCTTTTCCCTTTTTCTTGTTTTGTGTTTTCCTTTTAGGGATGACACAAGGCATTGAGACTGAAATATCTCCTTCATGTTGACCCAAAAGTGTTTTCATTTTCTTTTCACTTGTGTTTTCCTTTTGGGGATGATGCAAAGTGTCGAGACTGTAATATCTCTTCAATGTTGACCCAAAAAAGACTTTTGTTTTCCTTTTGATCTCTTTGTGTCATTCTTCCAATTCTATGTGCTTTGGGGAATGATGACAGTTCTAATCTCTTTCATATAAAAACATTGAAGCAAAAAACATACTAACCCCAGTCCATAGATCCCTTATGTGTTTGGTGTCTTTTCCTTTCTAGGGGGCAACTCCCTTTCTTTGTTTTTCATTTTCCTTGACATGATGGAACCTAACTTTAAAACATATGACTTGGCATAGGGCTTTCCAAGTTGGTTCTCATGTCTTGTTTTCCTTTTTCATTTTCTCTCCTTTACTACTTTAAAGCAATTCCTTTAAAATGGGGGGCATACATAACCATCAATTCATTTGCATTCTTGGTTCCTAGTGTAGCCTTGTCATTTGTGTGATGCGTTTGTCACTTTATGGATGACATTGGGTGTGATTTCCTTCATAAGTGTGATCTATCTTATCATATTACATTCCTCTTGGTGGCCTGATGCGACGCACTGCATCCCCTAAGTTGTGAATATACTATTCTTTGATTGGTCCTCTTTTGGAGACATTAGACACAATGTTCCCTAAGTGATTGGCCCTGCATAAATTGAATAAGACTCCTTTGAACATTTTTTCACATTTTACATTTTATGTTTTACCTTTTGCATTTTACATTTTTGCATTCCTTTTTTCCACCTTGCATAACACAGCTTGCATGACTATGGTACCTTTGTCTTTTTGTTCATAAACATTCCTTTTGCTTTGTGGCACCTTGTTAAAGTTATCAAACCCATATCCACCTTGCTAAACTTTGGCATGGTTGAGCAAGAATCCCACCTAACGACATGACTTTTCCCCATAGCCACTTTTGTGTTTGTGAATGTATACCAACTAGCATATGTATCTTACCTTTTTGGGCTTTCTCACCCCACATACAACTAGTTTTGTGGCCCCAGAGTGAGTATACAGTTGGGCCTTCTCACCCGGTGGACAACCTAAAGTTTCGTGGCCCCAGAGTGAGTACACATTCTCTTTTTCAAACAATCAACCTAGATCTCTTTTCACAACTAGTTGGATTGCTGATCAAAGCTTAATATAATTCTTTTCAACACTTGTGTGTTCCTTTGTTCTTATGCTTGGTTTTCCATGGGATCCTCATCCTAGGGACGTGATCATCCCTCTTGATCGTTGTCATTCCATCTTGCTAACGTAAGTGCATTTGAACCCTCCCCTCGATGTTCATGGCTACTTTAGTGTGAGTTTGAAGCAAGTTCATCCTCTCACTAAAGTGGGGGCTAAATGTGTTTTTGAAAAATGGTCCCTTGTCATTTCCATGGCCTTTTAGGTCTTGTTTCATGGTGTTGGAACTATACTGCTATGATTTTATGTTGTATCATGGCTTGAACATGCTTATTTAGGTACTAAAATTCAAAGAATGATGTCTTGTGAAGGTGTTGTGAAGTTTCGTAAGACATTTCTACATTCTTCTAGACTCTATTTAATGCAATTCACCTAAAAACCACTTTTTCACTCATCAACAAGTCCTATTTTGAATAGTTGTAAAGTCTTGTAACAAGCTTTCATGCTCTTCTAGGTATATCTTCACTATTTACACCCTTTTCATGCTTTATTTGGTCTCTTTATGCCCTCATAAGTTGTAATTAAGTGTATTTTTAATGTTATCCCAACAAATAACATTAAATACAACATATTTCCTGACACTTTTTTTAGGTTCTAGGTGGGACCCATTCACCATGGGTGGCAAATGAGTCCCCCTTGGCCCCAAATTCAAAATGTTTCAAATTTCCTTTCAAGATTTTATTCAAAATCACTTGATGTTGGCCTATGATGAGTTATGAACATATACTAAGGCACAAGAATTGTATAAATAAGTGTTTTTCTCCTCATTTTACATCTCCTACAATCCTCTCACTCATTCAAGCATTTAATTCTACATTTCAAGGATTCAAGCATTTTGCATCAACAATTTAAGCACTATTCAAGCACTTTGAAGTAGTCATTTTCATTACTTGAAACTTGCATCATCAAGAGTTAGGTGAGTTGATAGCACTTGCATGTTATTAGTTTATCTTTCTCTTTCATTACATTGTCTTTTCAAGGGTTTAATTACCAAAAGTGGGGTTTGACCAAGGCAAACTCCTGTTGACTAATCCCTAATCATTTTTCCTCTTTAGCTTGTTTGTTTGCAACCCTTTGTTTGCATATTTGACAAGTTATTAGGTGTTGAAGAGTGATTTTAAAGTCAACTAGGTGCTTCAAGTCAACATGAGTCAAAATCAAGATTGGAGAGAGTTATTTTTCTATTTTCTACAGATTTTGATTTCGGCAACTCGACTAGCAAACATTCTCAGATCTAGTGTTGCAGAATTGTCTCCAAATTTTTTAAGAATTTGGGGGAGGACTGATTCACCACTTGTGGCAAATGACTCCCACCTTAGAATTTGAAACTTCAGTTTTTTCATATTTTAGTTCCCGACAAATAGAAACTAGCTCATGACAGTTTTTCACTAGTAGGTGGACTAATTCGGCACTCGAGGCAAATGAGTCCCACTGTGAAAAACTAGTAAAATTCATCAACATCCAGAACACTCCAGAAAGCTCACATTTCACCTAGCTACACCTAGATTCATCCTTGTACTTTTTGTTCTGCATAATTTCTTCATTTACATAGTTGTTTGCATATCATAGTGTGTTTTCAAACATAGCTATAATTACACTTTTGCATTCATTTTCACTCACTTAGATTAATCTATCGCATTTAATTAATTTTTTTTACATCACATCACATCACATCATAGACATCCTAATTTGAGTGATACATAAGCATTTTTGGCCCTATCTCAATCCTTTTAAGTGAAAAACCCTAGAAGTGCAAGAGTAGTCCATAAGGTCCCAAAAATCTATGTTTCACAATATTTGCTAGATTCCACATGGGTTTCCCCAACCACACTTATTCTTAGCGGATGAATCTAGAATCTTGGTCATACGAGCTCCCCCTTACAGTGCACTCACTTCTCAGGTCAACAAAGCTTCCTACCCCCATAAATCTCCCATGGTGGGTTGATCACCTCTACTAAGAACTGCAAGAATGTGGATGCCTTCATAATGACCATTCTTGCACTAGAAAATAGAAGGGATTTTGGCCACTACAAAAAATGGTTTTAGTGAATACTCAGAGACACAACACCTCGTGAGTGTATAGCAAGCCACTTAAGGATTTAACCAATCTACTAGGGGCTCTTATACCTTTAAAAGAAAAGGTAGGTAAACCCATTTTCAAAAGGAACTGCACGGCTAAGGCCTACATACCATGAGGACTTGACAATTTAGAATCATCCTTTTATATACCAGCTCGAGTGAAAAACCGGTTCGAGTCATTCCCTCTTTTGAGGCAGGCCCCTCTAAGGTTCAAAAACATAAAATACATGGGTCTAATTTTCTTATCACCTAGTTTGCACAAGGTGAGAGGATAATCACCTACCACCTTCAAGCACAATCAAACAAAGTGCTTTAAACCTCCTAATTAAATCTAAGTGAGACAAGCAAATGTTCTTTTTAAAGCACTAATGGAAGATTTTTCTAATCTAAAACAAACATAAGAGGTTTTCAAAACAAAAATCCTTGGACATTCGAACCTACGAAACCACTTTTTACTAGTCTCAGAAAGATGCCTTGGACCCACAAAAATTCAAATCCACATGTTGCAATAGCAGATTAGTAACCAGAAAAACCCCTAGACTACTAGATTGAAATAAGAAATCTGGAAAATTTTGAAAAAAACCAAAAGAAAAAATTTACCAGACGAATGCATTGTAGTAGAGAAAATGTGTCTCTCTACATAACAAATGTGGCTTAGGTTGTATGCTAGAATCTAACAGGTGGATGCATCGATATGCATAATAGATGCATAATGATCAGAAAATGTGTTTCTTTAGATGGCTAATGCATCGAATTTTGGGCGAATGCGTCTATGTAGATAAAAAATGTGATTCAAGTCTATAGATGTGTCATTGTACTAGCCGAATGCATCACGACATAGCGATTGTGGTTTTGGAAACTGTGAATGCGGCTCATTGTACCTGTACATGCAAAACACAAAAAAATTGTACAGAAAAAAAAATACGTGATTTTGGCGTATGGTATTGTAGCAAGGTTGCCATAGAATAATTTGCTGAAAATGTATGAGTTTGTACATGAGTATGACAATGACATTTGTGATGAAATGTAATGCAAGATTGAAGCCCTAATGGAACTGGATGAAACCAGGAGAGAAGCTTGTAAGAAAAACACAAAGTTACAGCTTCAGGTGAAGAATTTTTATTACAAAAGGGCTACAAAAAGAAATTTTGAAGTTGGAAACATGGTATTTATGTGGAATTCCAGGGCAAAGAATAAAGGCAAGCATGGAAAGTTTGACCCTTCATGGTTGGATTCATACCTAATTGCAAATACACATTGTAACTATGGGAAAATTCTAGGTTAGCAGATTAGTAGCTAAATAAATGAAAATCCAAAGTAAATAATGAAGCACAAAGGAGGAAAACATGAAAAAAAAGAGAGATATCACTTTGAGTCTTCAACCTCCATGATTGACCTCCATTACACCTTCTCTATTTGCTGCAATATGTAATTTTTCCTCAGATTTTGTGTGAGCAATATGTGACAATGCCAAGACCAAAGCAAATGTTGTAGGATTTGATGACAAAATGTGCAATACTATGCAACTATGCAACTAGTAAGCAACTCTAAACTATGACTAAAGTATCCCAAAATGCCAAGAGAGATGAAGTATGCCTAAGACAAAAGCTAAGATGACATAAAATTACAAGAGATGTCTAAATGAGACCAAAATTGCCATTTAATAGAAAATGCAATTTTGAATGAATGGCCAAGATTGAAGATTGAAAAATGCCCTAGAATCAATTGACAAGATTCAATGTGACAACCCACAATTAGGGTTAGGGAAAAATTAGGTAAATTTTGAAATGAGTGGACAAAATTTGATTTGAGAAAACTAAATCAAGGGTTGACGATGCATGTGACAAGGAGATAAGAATGGCACAAAAAAAGAGAGAGCTAGAAAGTTAAATAATATTATAAATTACTTGATTTATGGAGGAAAAAGGTTATTTTGAATTAAAAATTAATTTAATTCAAAAGGTGGGGTCATGTAACAGTAAATAATTAATTTGAATTATTTACTAAAAGAGGGAAAATTAGAAAGTGGGACCATTTTAAATAAATAATTTTATTTAAAAAGGGGAAAATGCCAAGGTGGACAATAATTAAATAAATTAATAAATTTATTTAATTATGAGAAGACATGTAGAAATTAATGATGTATTTAAATAAATAAATAAAATTTATTTATTTAAATAATCAGGAATAATTAATGGACCAAGATAAATAAATTTAAGAATTTATTTAACTATGGAAAGACATAAGAAAAATAGTGACACATTTAAATAAATAAATAAAATTTATTTATTTAAATAATCAAGAGGAATAAAGACATGAATTAATTAAATAATTATGAATTATTTAACTAATAGTTGAAAGTGGACCAAGGACATAATTAAATGTTTTAATTATGCTAGGAAGAAATATGGTGAAAAAAATAGAGCTTGCAAGCCTAGGTCATTTTTATGTGTCTACACACATGGTGAGGATTCATATTTTTTGCAAAGTCTCACTAGTGACCTTCTTGAATTGCTAGTACATGGATAGTTCTTGAAGCCATATTTCTCTTGAAATATGCTATTTTCCATGTACATTGTAAGTTTTTTAAATAGTGTATATATGTTTGGTCTAGTCTTTCACCTTGTCTGGGCTTGTCCTTCCTTTTGGTCTTTATGAGCTTGCTCTACTCTAACCAAAGATCTGAGATCTTGCTATGACTGCAAGAGGCATACATCCCCAATCCGAGCCACTGGTGGAACCCTAAAAAAAATTTCATGGTCCCACTAGTTCCATAGTCAGATATGTGATTTCTCATGGTTTGTTATCATTTTGGTTTAGGGTTTATCATTTTCATTCACATTTGCACCCTTGATCCTTTTATTGGTTTGTGTTCTTGTGTTGACTGGTTGCATCAGTTAACCAGTTACTTAAGAGGCATCTTATGGTCTTCATCGTCATTGTTTAACTGCCCCCAATATTTAGGTTACCCGTTGAGCATAGGAGGTCCCCGTTTAAAAATAACTTATGCTCACGTGCATTTTAGCAATACTTAAGTTTACTACTGGCGGTTCATAGCTCATCGCGTGTTCTTTTGAACTAGTCCATTTCCATCTCGTGATGAGCAAAGCACTATCTTTCTTACCACGTTAGGTTCATTGCTCATCGCATGTTACATTACCACCACTAGAAAGAAAACCTCGATGAGTGATGTGGTTAAGTATTTAACCCATCACTAGCCTTATCATTATTGTTGGTTGTCTCATGCTATCCGAAAAGAAACCTACGACTATCAATGGATGGAGTTTTTCCCCATCACATGAGCTTGATATATCGCTTGTTGAGATCGCTCAATGAAAAGTGAATGAGTGATGAGTGGTAGGATTTATGTCCCCAGCTAGGATTCTTCCACGATCAAGACCAACAATTGATATCTCATCGCTGGCTTTTTAGCCATCGCCTAATGAGGTTCCAAAATGAAACTAGAAGGAGCGATGAGCGATACTCATAGAATATGAAGTAATACACATGGTAGCTCCTTAGCTCATCACCAAAGTATATATCAAATCATCAGAAGGGCCCCATGGAGATTGTGGAATGATGCAAACCATTTGATAAAGTTTTCACATGAGCAAATCAATGGCTCAAATTCAAATGAGAACAACCAACTGATGGAGTAATTTTTCACTTGTACGAGCCTTCTTGCGTCGTTAATGGTGAACGTACTCGGTTGAATTCATGTAAAAGGGTCTATTGTTGCATTTTCTTCTCATTCTAACATTTGAGGAGTTGAAGAAGAGTTCGAAGTGACTGGAGTAGAGACAAAGAAAAGTTGTAAAATGGTTTCCCAGGTAAGTCATCGTTGAACTCCACAAATATTTCTTGTTCATTTGCAAGAATTGGCACATTGAATCAAAGTGTTTGGGTTGTTTTCAAGGGTATATTAGGGTTCTTGAATTCTCTTGATTAAGTGTAGTTTTCTAATTCGGATAAAAGCAAAAGGGTAGAATTGTATTTGAATTTGAGTTTAAACTGTCGAGTATAGGATATAAATTCCAAAACCTAGTTTGAATTCAAACCTGAAAGCCCTAGCCAAGTCAAGATGAGTCATCTTGGTGAGTCATCGTCCTCAAAACCCTCACCCAAGAGGAAAAAATAGAAAGTCTCCCATGACCCACGCCAAACATCTAAAGGAATCGAGAAGAAAAAGGGTCAACCAAAGAGCTATGTTTGTTTCATCGACAAGTTTTAGCTACCAGATGTTAAGGAAAGTGGAAGGAAGGCCACTAGGGAAGAAGTGTTAACTACCAATTTCAAAGACCTTGCAGCTCGAATTGGTGATATGGTTGTGCTAAAGTTAGGGTGGGTTTTTTTCCTATATGCTTTCATGAAAAAATTGATCCCTCCCAACATGAAGAGGTCAAGAGATTGGTTGAGGAACAAATAATTAAAGAAATTTAGAAAACAAATCCCATGGAGGCTAGAAGACTCATTAAGGAGAGTGGGATGCTTGTAATGCCTGGATGAGACTTGTCATCTATAATTGCTTTGGATTCAATTAAGAGTGACCTGGATGCCATGGTATCAAAAGAAACATTTGATGAGAAGACTTTTGTCTTAGGGTTCAGCCCTAGTTTGCATGTGCTAGTCGTTTGGTCATTGACTCTTGATTCAGGACAATGTAGACTCAGTAGAACAATGACTGGTCTCTTAGGAGAATTGATTATAGAAAGAGCTTTAGAAATGACAGCCACACAGGCTACAAGGTTAGCAATGCATTAAGCTAGATTGAGTGTTGATACAACAGAGATAACTCAATCAAGATACATGAATTTGTTGGAAAAACATAATAAATTGGTTGAAGAGTACAATAAGGTGAGTCACTTTGGCCAAGGCAAATCAAAATGCCCTACCTACATCTCCATGGTTTGTAACTTCACAACAAGATAAATATACCTTAAAGTTGAGGATTAATGCTTTGAAGAGTGAGCTCCAAGTAGCCAAGCCTAAGAAGAATAAGCTCTAGGAGAACATGAACAAGATTACAAAGGATATGGTTGAAGAAATTTTGGGCCATAGATTGACCAAAGCAGGCCTTAAAGCATAAGCCATATGGTTAACTTATAACTTAGGTATACATGAGGCATTTGAAAAGTTCCAACATGTTTAAGAGGTTTTCATGAGCACATGGAATAAATGGAGCAGTAGGTTAAATATTTTAAGGGAGACTCAAGCAAATGCAAAGGAAGACACTGAAGCTCCAACAAATCTTCCAAACATAATAAGAGGAATTGAAATGATTGGTGAAGTCACATGTTTTCATGAAAGAATTGGTGAATATCTACGAGGTAAAATAATGGCCTTTAGAAATAGGGAAGATCAGGGTCTGCGAAAAATCCTTAATGAAGATGGAATGCTCAAAGATTATGCATCATGGAGAGCTTTCTTTAGGCATCAAACAACTATGGGCCCACAGATAGTGTACATTGATGATAAGTTAGACTTAACTATGCTAAATGTTTTAATTGATAATCTCATTAGAATTCAAATGGACATGGACACCTTTGTGAAAGAAGCCAGGGTGGTAATTGATGCTAGGTATAATGCATATGACACAAAGGTGTAGAAATAAATAGATCATTAAAGGTTGAGAATGAAGTACTTTCCTTTTTGGTAGAGCTAGAAAGTACAACCGCATTGGTGAATGTAATCATCATCGAGATATTTAGCCAAATTGTTAAAGTTTTGACAACATATTCAGTGAAGTAACCTGAATAGAGTGTTATAATGTAAAATCAAGAAAAGAAATTTGTGTTCCAATTGTAATCTCTGTATAAATGATCTTATGATATCATCTGACAAGTGAATGATAGATACTCCAGGAAATAGGAGTGAATCTGATATAACCCCTTTATTTGCAAAATTTTGAGCATAATGAAAGTCTTAAGGGACTTATTTTTTGATGCGCTTGTAACACAATCTCTACACCACTGTAAGCTTTTGGAAAATCTAAATGCAGTGCAGCAATCTACTCCCTTGTAGTGACTTATTCAAGTCACATAGTGCATTAATAGTTTTCTTCTAGATTGTGACACTCCCTTGGATTTTTGGTAAAATTCCTATTTAATACTGGCAAGGATTGTCATTGTTTTATTCTTTATTTCGAAATGGTCTAGCCACCGAATTCTGAAGATTGTTTATCTTATGATTGGTTGGTCAATATTTTATTTATTGTTGGAAAAGAGTTCATTCTTTGATTTATTGTTGAAATTAAAAACTGCTTATATTTTGATGTTGAGTTGAGATTTTTGGTGGCTATACACAAACTTTTTGGTTGTTCATTGTGTTTGATTTAATTTTCTTCTCTATCATGTCTTGGATGGGCCTCTGATGGAATTGTGCAAGGGAGTAAATTGTAACAAAGCACTTGATATGTCCTTAGCTTTACAGATGAAAGAAACCTTGAATGGAAAGGAATTGGTTCTAAACCCTTTTAGGGTTATATAATTGATATGTAAGTTATTTGAAGGAGGTCTTATGCAGGTATCACTTTTGAACCTTGTGTTATGGTATTTGGGTGGACAGGTAGTCCAATAAGCCCAAGTGAATAGTCTCTCGAAGTTGAGTAGGGTGGTGAACCATTACTACGTGGATTGTAAAGCGTATGTATATAAAACTATGGCCATAGTGAGTGTTGATTCCACTACGTGCACTCGTCAGTTCACAATACTCTAAACACTTAGCTAACCAGAGCTGTCGTACTTAGTAGGAGGGTATCCTTAGTAGTGCGACAAAGTTGGTTAAGTGGGGGTACACACCAGAGCTTAGATGGAAACTATGAGGGTTTCCTACACAACCTTTCATCAAAAAAATAGGACAAATTCCAGTTAGGAAGTGTGCGGAGGAACCGCTTAAGTCTGTGGTTGAAAGGAAAATAGCCAGGTGATGCTTTCCCTCTTTTCAGTGGCATGCCGAGTCTTGGAGGACAGCTAAACTAGAAAAGGAATTATAATCCTTTCTCTTGTATTTACTTATCAACTTATTTTGATGATGTATGAAATAAATGAAATTGGTAATTGATGAAAATATTTTCAGCTCAAAAAGTGAAGGTTGATGTTACTCTTTGTATCTTACATGAGGAATGGTGGTACCTTACTTGCTTAATGTTGTTAACCTTTGAAAAAATTCTCTTTCTAAACATGTGATAAAAGTAGATGATTGCTACATGTAGAAAGAGACATCCACCTTTTATGGTGTTTGATATAAATTCTATAATTTGTTAACAAGGTGACTCCATTTGAGACATTGGACATGAAAAGATGTTGAACTTCTATAAGTTAAGTAAGCTAGAAGATAGGATTAGCATTAGTCTAGAAATGTCATCAAAAAATGGATAAACAAATCAAACTGATCAAAGAGATTGGTGAAAGATGATAATAGATAGAAAAGTTTTATAAAGTAAGGAATGTTTTCCAAACTAGCTCCTAGAAATAAAGGAATATTCAAAAAATTCTTGAAGATATCAATTTGATTGGTTATAGAATCATTCTATTCTTAGCTATTATCAGGAGGTAAAATGCTTTATATGAATTACATTTGAAAGTATATAACAAATGATAATTATATTCTCAGAATGTTTTATAGGTATAGGACCAGGGTGTGGTCATGATCGAGCTTCTTAAATGCAAGGTCCAGT
This sequence comes from Sequoia sempervirens, assembly GCA_007258455.2. NCBI lineage: Eukaryota > Viridiplantae > Streptophyta > Pinopsida > Cupressales > Cupressaceae > Sequoia > Sequoia sempervirens. The sequence continues at coordinate 157,863,390 of VDFB02105785.1, read as the reverse complement.
GGGACCGGTATCTAAAGGGTAAAATGCCATAAAAAGTTTACCATGATTTTATATCAAATATTTTCTAAATTTCTTATGCTTTTGCAGGATAAACAAAATATTTATCTTATTCAGATTTTTGATGCATTAGATCATCGAGGATGATGACTCTTATGGGGAGAGATATGTTGCATCCCTAACTTTAACTCTCTTTTACTTTTTACTTTTGAAGTAACTAGTAGATGATTGAGCATGATTCAATGATTAGATGTTTAGGAAAAATGTCTATCAATGTATCGTAAGTTACGTTTATTTCACTAAAATTGTCATGTGTTAAAAGTTGTCATGATGTGATGACTTCATGAGGATTATGAAATTATTATTAATACACTAATCTTTAGTTGGTGATGGAAAGTTGCATTTAGGAATTAGGTTTCCACCCTCCGAGAAAGGGAGGGAGAGCATCATTGGAGGAAGGATATAGATACAAGGAATAGAATAGGTTGTCGCCATCTTAGGTCTAGTGTTGATGCAAAAATGGTCAAACCTACTTGAGTCAGGTGAGTGATACTCAACTCTCTTGGTCTAAGTTTACTACTTGACTTGACAAGTTGTCAATGTCGTTTAATGTCTAGTGCATGTTGTTTAACATGTTTAGAATCTTGTCAATAGTACTCAATTAGTCGACCTTTGTGTGATATGATTCTCTTAAGGGTTATTAACTCTCTTTTTAAAATATAAAACAAATGAATATATGAATGTCGGTATACGTGAGATAAGGTAAGCATATGTACTCATATAGATGGGTGCATGGATGCATATATGTGTACAAATACATAGTTATTGTCAACGTACAAACATTTGCGTTCAAGTACGTATGGATACATACACATGCATAAGTTATTGCAATAGATCAACTCTTGGTAAAGGAGGGAAAAATCATATTCGAATTGATCGACCCTTTAATGAGAAGCTTATTTGAATGTTATGGTAGTAAGTATATATATATGCATTTGCTAATGTCTAAATGCCAACGTAAAGCCCTTTTGTCATTGAAGGTGATAGAAGTTTCAATTCAATGGAAATGCTTTTGAAAAGATATTTCAAGGCCACGACATAATGCTTGAGGGTGGCACATGCTTAAGAAATGTGCAAGTCAAGTGTCACCATGATTGGAGTAGTGGCTATCTCCACGATTTGTTAAGTGATTAATGATTGCTTTTAAACCATTCTTTAACAAATTTTGAACTGTTTCTTGAGCCGCGATTAGTATCTAAGGCTATGCTTATTTTCCATAAGGGCACGTAGCAATGGTAGCATCCATCACGATCCTAGGTGGAGTGAAATATGTGCTATAACTACCTTTCTTAACTGAATCTTGAATGGATCTTCAAAGCCATTCTTGGGTGGGAAAAAGTGATTGGGGGTAGCCATTTTTGGGGAAGCTCCCACTGTTCAATTTCAGGGGGAGGCTCAATCTCAATCACCACGCGTTCCCTAGAAGGACGGCCTTGGAATTTCTCAAAAACATTTTTCAGAAGAGTAGATTGAGGAGCGTGAGAGCCAGGGCTGAGGCTAAAGATTGTAACAAACAAGAGATCTCTAAAATTTGTCTTCTAGACCATGCGAGAAGACTATTCTATAATGCTTACTAAAGCTATCAATAGTGCCTGTGTGTGGGATCTTAGTTTGGAGGTATTCTGCAGGGGATAAATCATATTAAATAATGATGCTTAACACAGAGAAGTGAGGAGGTGTAGTTGCTAATGCTTATTGTTAGATCAAAATATTGATATTGCATGACAGGAGGAGAAGGCTTTCACCATCGAAATAAGGGAGTGGAATATCATACATGCTCTCGGATAGCAGAACGATGGGTAGAGTAGGTGAGGTGTTGAAAGAGAAGGCCGACTTTGGAGAGCATTATGGCTCGATAAGAGGTGAGATCATTTTACTGCAAATAATGGTTATGGCATAGGATTTGTTTACTGCATACAAGCCTTGTTTTCCTTATTTAAGAACTTTATTATTTGGTATTTATTTGCTTTGAAATGGGCTAACGTACTTGATTATTCAGGGTATCGAAGAAACACTCATATGAGATCATAATTCATTTAAGATGAAAAATAGTGAACATTGGATTACCAATAGGATTGCAATTATTGATATGTGAATATAACTTCTAGGATTATTCGATTGAAGAATGGTTATTGTATAACGCATTCACATTCCTAGAGTAATGAGGGATTATATAGTTCCTAAGAGTTTTGGAGAAAACCATAGCACATTGTACTTATGTTGTATTGTCATATATTATTGAAATTGGATTTTAAGATAGTAGTGGGTAACTAAGAAAAAAAAATTGGAAATAGATCCTTTAGCCTATGTTAAAGACTAGGATAGCTCTATAGATATAATCTTGCTAGTTCTCTCAAGGGACTTTTTGGATTAGAAAATATCATCACGTTATTGAAGTAAGGAGATTGCAACATAGAAAAAGATTTCTTTGTAGGAAATAGAATTCCTCTTGCCAATTTTGTTTGACATGTTGGTGACCCACGAGTGTGGAACCCTAGATAGCTTTTGATAGCATTGGTTGCTTATGTCATGGTTCTCAAGAGAAAGAGAGATCTTGACAATGTATTGATGTTGATCTTGTAGACTTTGTTGAACTTATTTTAGAACTATGTGGACAAAGGAATTTCGTTATTCCAATACTTGGTATCATTGTCATAACCAACTTTGAGAGGGGATGTTGGGAGACTAAAACTCAACCTACATGTCTATTGTACTTGAGATTGTTCTTATAGGTATATGTGACATACTTATATAAAGGATGATAATCATATGAGTTTATACCCTATCCTTATTTGAAGGTGAATAAAATTGAGTAGACAAGGAAGTTGGAAGCAATTTATTATCTCTTACGAATCTAACCTATTAAGGTTGAAGGATTGAACTTAGTCGAAGTACTAACTACATGAGAAGTAACGACACTGATTAAGATATATATATATATACATATCAATGAGAATATTCCTTGAATATCATTCTTATTCATGTTATATGAAATGTGAATTTGAGAAATGCTAAGTCATTTGGGTAAGACTAGAAGTAATTGCTCTTATGTTTTGCTTCGTTAATGCTATTATCTTTAGAGAACAAGGATATTTGGTATTTCCATGTATTGGGTTAGAGAAGCTAAACCCTAGTATTGAAACAAGGAGGATATAGGAAATATGTAACACTTATGTCAACTATGACATTGTATATATGTATGTATATTGATTGACAATGAAAGGTCGATAAACCATAGAACAAGGCAAGAAGTCTTTATAATACCTTAAAATATTCTACGACAATGTCGAAACTCGATTTAACACATCAAGATGTTGGGTATTGAATCTTGAGAGTAAAATGACAGGAAGTCATAAACCCTAGATATTGCAAGGATGCAATACATGACTTGTAAGAGGTTGAAATCCTTAAGTCTTTACATTGATTGAATATCCTAGATTAAGGATTAGTTCTAAGTCAAATTGGCTAGAATGGATTTTCTATATAGACTAGTATGTGTCTAGAGTACCAAATAAAGTAAGTAATCTATAGGATGAGATAGTTCCAAGACAAGTCAGAGGTGAGTGTCTAGATGGCATGACCAATCAGAATGATCATACTTAGCTAGAAGGAATCTAGAGTTGTATGGTCGATTGTGTTTGGAGGACATATCCCTAGGACTCAGATGGAGAAACTTGACAATCCTTATATCTATACTCTTCAAGAAGGGTCGGGTCACTTCCAGTTAGGAAGTGCACGGGGGACCACTTGAGTTCATGGTTGGAGGTAAAGCACTCAGATGATGCTCTCCCTCTGTAGCAGTAGACTCTCTGAGGCTTGAGAAGATAAAGATCAACATTCCTGATGCAGTGAACTCCATGTTCTGGCTTACGATAGTCAAAACCTATGAGGTAAAACTATTCTTTATGTTAAGTGTATCTTATGTGATATAAATGAATATTGTAAGGAATTATCTTGATTCTAGTTATGATTACATGTGAATTCAAGTTTGAATTTTATCTGGAAAAGTTATACTTTATTCTTGTGCTTATGCAAAGGATGAGTAGTGTTATACTGGCATATAATACCATTTTTTTTTCTCTCTCTTGTTTACTAAGTTGATTTACCTTTTAGTAAATTCTTAAGATTAATTAAGTATTAAGAGGATGGATGTTACATATCAACAAGGAAATAACCTCATAGGAAATGGAGTATTGGAAAACCAAGGTGTAGGGACCTCTTTGACATACTCACTAGAGGTTTGGTAAAAATTGGTTGAAGTTCAATCACTTTATTTTCTTTCTCACTTGCTTATAACTCCACCCTTATGAAATTTACTATTTTTTTGTTAACGAGAGGGAAAGAGGGACATGTGTTTCTATATTTAATGACAACACCATTGTTGAGACCAAGTTTGGAATGATAGTTTTTATGGGTTCGATTACAACCATTTTTTATGTTTTTTGATATTAGTTAAGCACACTTCTAGTTTTCTTTCCTAAAGTGCTAGTTTAGACATTATCTTAGGCTTTAAGTTAGAGGGTAGTCTATAATTTTGTTTCTAGAGGCTTGTCATCAAAATAAAATGTTAAGTAGGTTTATGTACCAAAAATTCTATACACATGACACATGGCACCTATCTATGTATCAATTATTTCTCATAAATATTCAGCAAGGTTAATTTATAAGAAAACTCAATGTTGTGACCTATTCAAATAAATTATTTTGGATCAACACATATAATTTAATCCCAAGAGATGACACACTCTAGTTGAGGAAGGGACAACATGACAAGGGAAAACTATGATATTTGAGCTAGATCGAAACCTTAAGATCTTGTTAGGTAGTCACTATGAAGTCCCTTTATTTAGGGAGAGAAAAAAGTAGTGAGCTACACATGTAGCAGGGACCATGACATAGGACTATATTTGAATAGTTAGCTTCTACAAAGAAAAAGAGAAAGAAGCTTTCAATTAAACTCTAGATGCAATTCAACTTAACCCCATGGGGAACTCACACTTGATGTTGATCTAGCTATAGAGCATGCCTTTATATGGCACACAATTAACAAAATAATCAATGAGCATAAATTGTTCAACCCATTAATAGGCATTGTCAAAATCAATCTCTAGACTTAAACACTCAATGGGTTAACAAAGAACATTTTTCATGGAAGGCTTTTCACATGAACTTGTGAGACTTTTTTAGTGTCATCATTGCTCATTTCAATTCCTAACACTTCAACATTAACAATTGAAATAAAATACTTAAATGTCATAAAAATCACCATCCTCCTTAGGTAAGAAACCTAAAACTATCATAATAAATGCAAGAAAGATAAAAACATTTTGCTACTTTATTAATAGGCGACCTTTGAAAAAACAAGTAACACAATCATACAAATTACAACCAATCTTATTCATAACTCACCTTCAAGAATTGAGGCTGAGAATAATGAGCTACTGGACATGATCAAATTGCGCAGAAGCCAGAAGCTTGAGGTGGCCAATACCTTGAGCAATATCAATTAGTGTTTGGTTTTTCTTAGTTACTATATGTTTCCTGCTAGGTCTCAGTTTTCTTCCTATTGTTTTGCTATTTTGACGTTGTTGGGTGTTGTTGTTAGCTTACTGTTTCATCTCTCGTTCAATGCCCCTTTTTTGTCCTTTTTTTTTGGCTATTGGTACGCAGTTGGTTTCACTCTGAAGCAGTTTTTTAGCAGCATTTTGTATCTTTTGTTGTAAAGGGTTTTGAGTCCCTTCAAAACCTATTTTTCCCTTATAATCAAAACTTGCCTTAAAGAATTTGAGTCGAAGACTATTAATAAAAAAATCCCAAGAAAATAACTTGTTGAGAAAATATTGCTTACCAATAATTATAGTGCTTTCTCCTCGTTGAAATTATGAAATGTGTTGCCTATGATGAAATGATCAATTATATTTGATTTGAGACATTGGTAGACACCTTTTAAGACCACTAATAGTGCCACCTCTCAATATTACCATCACTTCCTACATGTTTATTATATTATATGGGATACATTCGTTGTCAAATCTCTTTTTAAGATAGGGAGGTAAAGGGAAGGGGCCCATAGTGGGTAGGGGTCCAATGGTGGGTATAGAAGTAGGCCTAAGTGGGGCCCATAGTGTGTAAGCTTAATATCCAATAAACTTACAATTAATATTCAATTGCAAAACACTTTTATCCATAAAGTACACAAATTGACAAATCGTGTGATGCCACATCAACGCACCAATAATACATGACTTAGTGACCCACTATTGGTCTCACCTTTTTTTTGGGCCGTTTTGGATACCTTGAAAAAAAGCATGCTAACGTGACATCATATTTGATGATGTGGCCTTGAAACCAATTTTTATAAGTAGGGGACTTGCCAAATAAGCTGCTATACAAATTTGGGAGTGATTTGAAATTTTCACAAAAGACTTTGAGAATTATGAAATTAGGGTGGCCCACTATAGGCCCCTCTCCCTTAATACCTTTAATGAATGTTTGTCCTTACCCAACACAACCTTACGAAGTCTCAGTCACATTTGTGATAAAGCATTGCCCAACACATTATTAGCATGGGTTATAACTGCCTTCTATCATAGATGATTCTCACAACTATGCAAAGAAATTAAGCAAATGTTAAATTCATAGGAAAGCATTCCAAAATCCTTTCGATCTTTGAAGACTATTTCATCTCCTTGGCCCTTATTTAATCTGCACTTAAAAAGGCAAGTAATATTAATATTAAAATTCCGAAATAAATCATGTACACCATGGTATCGGTAGTCGTAGAAGAAAATTCGTACTTCCAACTCATATTTTTATTGATTTAAATTTACCAGTCATTTTTGTCTCAACTACAATTCACCTGATCTTAAAACGCAAAAGGCTACTTGTGACTCTTTCTCGCAACGAGACTAGTACAAACACCATCGGTCGTTCAACTGAGCATTCCCACAAAACTAGACATATCCGCTGTCTATTCACTAATAATTGGGAATCCCTGCAACCTCAAACCAGGGGATATCTGCTAAACAATTCTGATTATGGCAGACGATGGCTGCAAACAGGTTCTCCTGCGCAATTCTCCATCGTAATGCACGCGAAGGTGGATAATAATTTGCCGATTTGCTGTAGTCTCAGTAATCAAAGGCTTCCGGAATTGGGCTGAGCTTTACTTTCCACAAGTCACTGTAATCGCCAACGGTCGTCGCTCTGAATATGGAATTTAATGTTGGGGACTCCTCCAGATTATTGAAACCTTCCAAAATTTGGCTCCCGTCCATATAATTCTCCAGCTCAGGCGTTATTTTACAACGACGACACTTTCTACTGTTGTTCTGCAACGCAACTGCTGCTTTTACGGCCAAGGCTGCCATTTCTGAGGAGGGCAGGGGGTTTTGCAACTTTTCGTGAGGCAGAAGAAAATAGAGCTGACCCACTTGCAATTGATGCCCTGCAGAAAGGGGGATTAAATACTGATCAAAATCCATGGAATCAGAATGGGATACGAAGAAGCCTGGCCTTTCTCTTTTAATTTCTGCTACTTTTACAGGCTCCGAGTATTCCCTTAGCCCGCCATCATCTAATATGAGCTTCGCGGTCGGATGAGTTACTTGACAAGATAAACAGCTGCCCATCAAATAAAATTGGATAGATGTAATGAATAAAAGGCGTTGTCTGTACCGCGTGTACCCCCCCGCCCCCCAAGCAAGATTTATAACAAAGGATGAACTCAGTCTCCTTTCAGCGGTCAATAAGTGGGCGCCCAGATCCATCTACTGACGTAAGCGAAATCGTCATTGAATCTAAAAAGTTAAATTGTTGGACAAGCTATCTGAGAAATTCAGCGGAAAGACGCCCTAAATCGCGCATATTTTTGTTCTGCTTTAGAATATAAATTCTAGAAAAACCCCGCACGAAAGATCGGGTTATATGGAAACGCATGATCTAACCCCACTGACATTCAATTCTGAATCAAAATTACTGCAGTAGAAGTCAAACGAACATTTTAAATCAAAATTAACGTACCACAAGTCAAACGAACTTTTGACCAAATCTGCCCATCCTACTGGTAACCTTGTTACTATTGTCGTTAGTGACGACCTGTTTTAAACAAGAGTTTCGTAAGGAAATTCTGAGAAACGCAAATTTTGAGATGAGTGTTTCTTAGATATTTTAGTGTCTATATTCATGGATCTATTTCATTGTTTCTATAAATCTGTGAGGTTATAAGAATTAGATGATAGTGATGTTATTGTTTTGAGTGATGATCTTTTCTAAAGAAGAGTTTTATAATAAAAAATTTAGAGACCAAGTAAATGTTGCTTGTCATTTTGGTGTCTATGATTCATAGAGGTAGAGAGAAACTTCTTCTAAACTTCATTGTTCTATAAGTTTTTTGAGTTTGTACTAACCAAATAATTTTATTAGTTAATTAATAACAACAATTTTTATAGATACTAAAATAAAGGATGGGGTATAAAATAATTTTCATGCTTTAATTTAAAAATTTAACTAAAACTTAATCTCCATTTAAAAATAAATAAATTTATTATACTTAGAAATTAAATGTTATAATTGAGTCATATTTAAATGAATTCTTTCTAAGCCTTATTGGCATTATGGATACATTTCTCTATTTTTTCTTAGAATAACTTAATTGTGAGGCATTGCATTTGTTAATGGACACTTATATTTCTCCTAAGTAGAAAAAGTTAGTATGCATATTAGAGTAAATGTATACATTTGTTCCCTACCTCTCAATATCTACCATAAGGAATATCTTAAAGAAGTGATAAATGTGAGAGTTTGAAGTTATTTCAATGTAGATGCAAGATAAAGAATATGCATCATAGACACGCATGAAGGCCTAAATTTGAAAACCATATGGGTGTATTTATACACTTTCCCCTTGAAATATACACATAAGTTTTCAATAAGACTTCTATCAAAAGAAAAAGAAATTTTTTGGCATGCCATTAAAAATGCTACCATGTCTTATAATTGCAAAACTTTTCCCTTATATTTTGAAAGTATGAATTTGTTTTTAAATGTATCAAAATAAGATGATTTGTGTACATGGGCTAGTCACTATCAAGTTATAACAAGGAATTTCACCCCTTTTAAATTGGTTCCAACACACTCTCATCATTGTGAAACTTTGTCACATTCTCTAGTAGATCTACAATAACAAAGTGAGTGGTCAAAGCCAATTTACCTTTTCATTTTTTCTACCTTCTATTTATACCTCCCAATCTAGATTACTTTTCACTCTAATATCTTTAATATTTCATTAACCCCCTTTCCCTATACATCATATCACAAAACCCAATTATTTGTCCTATTTTTCTTATGTCAATATTGCCCCTCTCATCTAGTTATTAACAATTATGAGATTCAAAAATGTTCCTCCTTATTTATTTACCAACATTCATAAAATTAATGAAATCAGTACTTCTAATTCCTAATCCTTTATTTTCAATACATTACATAATTTTAGTGCTTCAAGGATAAATATTTCACCTACCTTAAACTCTAGGGGCACATGTTCCTATCTTGTCTAATTTCTTGTCCATTTCCTTTCTCATGATTCCTAAAGTGATGTGTTGTCCTTTCCAAACCCAACTCTTCTTATTATCTTTCCTGTTGATACTCACAAACTCAAATAAAACACCAATGTATTCCACCACTCCTAAAATAAAATGAAATCTCCTCACTTCATCTATATCACCAAGTCATTCCCATGCAAGATGGCTCAATGATCATTATGATGGTATTCCAATTTAAGGGCCCTATGATGTATCCAGGTCATTTCAAACAATAATGTTTTCTATTCCATAAGATGATTAATTTTTTCTTATCTAACATTCAAGATCTAACTACTTTACAAATTTATTACATTGTGTACATATGTATCACTTTATACTAGGCAATAAAAAAGTAACGATTAACCACTTGCAATCATAAAAGATCTAGATTTATGACACTAAGTTGCAAGTTTGTGCTAAATCTAAACTTATTCTAATTATAAGTATAAATAATTATTGTAGACACCTAAAAATCACTAGTGTATTTCATCTAAATCATCATAATCTCTTTTCATCATTTCTCATCCATCTATCCACTATTATCAATTAAATAATTTTAATTATTTAATTAAGTTAACACCATATCCATTATTTTTCTTCATATACTTTAATTAAATAATTAAGTTATTTAATTAATTTATCATTTTCTCTTATCCAAACTAATTAAATAATTAATTATTTAATTACTTGATAATTTTCTTCTAACCACTTTAATTAAATATTTTTTAATTATTTAATTAAATTATCAAATTTGTTCATTCTCATTAATTAAATAATTTTAATTATTTAATTAATTTAGAAATTCTTCTCATCCACCATAATTAGCTAATATTTCCTCTAAATTTAAATTCAATTAATTTAATTTTCTTTTTCTATCTTTAATTCTTCTAAAAATAAATAAAATTTACATTTTATTTATTTCCTAAATATATGTTCATCTCATGCACATGAATTAAATAGATTTAATTAATTAATTCTATTAATATTCTTCTACCTCCCAATTTAGTGATCTGATTGAAAAAATATCAATTCACTCTCACTCTTACTTTAGTTGAATCCATGTAGCTAGTAATCTCATCCATGCAACCACTTAAATCATTATTCAAGCTCTTCATCTTGACACGTCACTTACACATTCATCATGATTTATCAATCAACCAGTCTCATCCATTGATATTTTAAATCACCCTACGCCACTGATCATGTATCGAGTGAAAGTTATAAGTACACCATCATTCAACTATTCAAAACATCCACAATTTATTTGAGAATATGTGCTATCATTATGTCATCTTTCTATCACTTTGTGAATCAAGGTTATGATAGAATATTTAGAGCAATCCACCTATTAACCAATTTTCAATAGTGAAGTACAATGGAGTAAGGTATAAGCATGTTTATGGAGGTGATATTGATTTGAATTGATATACTTTATTTTTTTTGCACACACTCTCATTAATGTAGTTAATTTATTATTGGATTGGCTTTAATTGAATTCTCATTTTCAAATTTAGTATTAGATATTCCCCCATTGTGGCACACCCAATGAGACCCATGTCCCTAAAATTTAATATTTTCATTGAGTTTTTTTGTGATTTTTAAGGTTATAGGTTCATATTATCACTTTTGACCCAAAGTGGAATTTTTGGTTCAAAGAGTAATACTTTTTATTTGTAGGGATGCACTTCTGATATAGCGTTTGATGCTTCTGATAAAGGACTAAGTGCTTATGATTGGGGATTTGATGCATCTAATACATAGAGTGACACATCTAATTGTGTTTGTAGGATTCAAACAATATTATTAGATTTGATTTTTTTATAGCTTTCGTTCATCATTTTCCTATCCACTAGCAATTTCATGTTTTCAATTAACTCCTGCTTGATTTTATAAGATTGATCATTTTTTAATGGGGTTTCATTTTGTATTTTTAGTTGGTAGACCATGTGATTGTATGTACAAAATAACAAAGAGGCACTTTTATTGTTGATTGAAACATTCAATACATAGAGTGACACATCTAATAGATAGAACAATACTTCTGAAGAGTACAATGACACTTTTGATAGGTAACTAGGTGCATCTGATAATATTTAAATTCTTTCAATTGTTACTTTAATGCATTTGATATTTAATTTCATGCTTTTGATTCAGCCAATTAGATTTTATTTTTGCTTAATGTTTTCATAATTTTGGAAAATAATCAAGTGGTGTAGATTGGTAATTGTTGGGAGAAGTATTTGAATTTGAGACTACTATCATAATTTGGTGTAGGAAAAAGTGACCCATTTTTATTAGCTTAGTTGTACACTTCATTTATGTTTTAAAAATGAACATGTATGATGTGCTTGTGTCGACTTTTGAGTGTTTATGCTCTCTCCTTGTGGTATGTGCAAGTTTGGAGATCAAAAGAACCTTCTATTTTACTTATTTGATTTATTGTTCACCCAAAATTGTACTAGCTTGTGTATGTTCTCCCCTCATGCTTTGTGCGAACTTCGTGATAGTAAAATTGTATCAATATTTCCTATTAGGGGACTTTCTTGGGGATTTCATTAACCCAAGGTGAACCTCAACCAACTTTTCTAGCATGGTGTATAAAGGGGGAGAGAAAAATTTGTACCTCAAGAGTGATTCATTGTCATGTATGGCCAAGGATAGAGACCCTTGGTCCACCAATACTCGTATTTAGGTGAAGAGGATAGGAGAAACCTTCCTAGACTCAAGAATTTTTCTCTGGGTTCTCAATTCATAGATACCATTGTTAACCTTGTTTCTAGCAAGCCTAAGACAATCAACTATCAATGTAGTGTGGTACAAGGTACAGTATCATTCCTAAAGTTACTCAACATGTACCTTCCTGAGTAAGGTTGAAATCCCTTGGCCTAAAGGTGTCAAAACCTCCAAGGTAGAATAAAACATAAATATAGCAACACGAAAGTTGTTGCCAACCTATACAGGCTACCCCATGGAATTTGGGGCCTAGGTTGTGGCCCATAGGGATTGAGCTCTATGGGGCCATAGCCCCCCATGGGATGAAGACTGACCTACACAGTGGTTCACCACCCTCATGAAAAAGTGACAAATTTAAATAATTTTTTTAATATTAACTCAAAAAATAAATAATAAACAATGACCTTTTTGGTTGGTTATAAATATTGTTAGAAATAAACGCATTATACAATTCAATAGTTTGTGATTAATGAAAATCCAAGAGCATATATGGATCTATATATATATATATATGTCTTGTGTCATATCAATAAATTGGGAAAACTTTGTAAACATTTAAATTTTGCAACCTATATACAATTTATTCATTCTCTTGACACCATCCAATAAGAGGAAACAAATCACAAATCTGAAGCAAAACTAGAGAACAATAATTCTAAATGTGACTCAAAAAATGTGCAATTGTAAAAAGAAATCAATTAATGATTTCAATATTTAAAGTATTCATGGTTAGTTTAAAATAATTTTTTAGTTAGTAAAATCATATATTGCTTAAGTTTAAATTTGTAATGTTAATATTTTTTTCTTTTATTACTCTCTAAATAAAAGATTATTTCTATTAACTTAAACATTGTAAATTATGAATTCATCAAAAAAAAGAAGTATAAATATTTCAAACTTTAGAGGCAAAAAATTTCAAGTTCTTAATACTTTGCCCGAATCTCTTAACAACCCATAAAATTATCTTAAGGTTTGATTTTTTAAAACAATAGCACCTTAGGTCAATATTCGAATTAAAATTATTTGAAGTTAAGATTATGAAATATGGTTAGCATAAATATCTTAGCCAATGGAAATTTAATAAATATAAAAATTAATAGATACATATAAGATTAGCATTAATGAAATTTTTGTTTTGATTTAACTTTTAAAAAAATAGAGAAAGATAAAACTAGTAAAGTATATTATTTTATTCAAATCAAGAATTCTAAATATTGTTCATCAAATGTTGTAATTTTGTTTGTATTTCCTATGATGGTATTCTTGTTGATAGTTTTAGTTTGAATAAATTTTTAAATCAAGAATATTTTATGTTCACATATTTATACTTATAAGTTTCATTTAGACACCTAGATTAAATAAATATTCTTATAGTTAGAGGAAAAATATTGAGTACCCTTAGCCTATTTTTTAATCCCCTCATCCTCACTCACATGTATTATGGATTTGTAAACTTGAATACATCAAATGCACAAAGAGAATCTCCAAGATGTGGTCTATTTTTTGAGGTTTAAGGAAAAAAATGGTTGCGACAATGTTCGGGTGTGTAAAAAGTGGGCATGGCAGAGGGGGAAAGCAACCTCCATCCCTCGGTATGATGACATAGGTAGACATGAGCACAAATGGTCCCCATGCAAACATTGTACCCTCCTCCAACATCCTCTCTAAAACTCTACCCCAACCAATAGAGATGCTCTCATTGATCAATGATCTAGAACTAGCACTCCTTTGATCACTCTTTCTAGTAACACTAATATTCTAGCAAACCTCCCCATAACAACTCTCCAATCCATCTCTAAGTCCTCTATCCTAAGGGAATATGTCATAAGTATCTTGTTCAAAGCACTATCTCCTAAATCAGTATCATATACCACTTGCTCCCCATAGATCAAAATCCTCAAGATCCTCTAAACATCCTATAAAGTGATCATGATCTCCCTAGTCCACAGGACAAAGGCACTGTGCTTGTTGTGCCATCACTCCACTAGTTTTATCTCCATCAATAGATGAGCATGCACCTTGGGAATATGGATAAAATACCATAGTCTGGTTTCGTATAGGAATGCCTCCTTTATCTCACTTATCTAGTCCCTCAACATCATGGTCATTGTGCATTGCTTGCATGACATCAACCAATCCAATTCCTCCTATTTTCATCACATGCATAACATTAGCCTTAATAAAAACATCTTAGCTTTCACTTTGTATCACATGTGCACCACAATATCCCTCATTTGTGTAATTCTATCAATTGTGTTGCATTTAGAATCATTTGTATAATTTTATCAATTAAAATGGATTTCTTATCGGGTGATCCCACAATAGTGGTTTACAATTTTTGGCCAAACTAGACACTGAAATTATTATTTTTAACTAAATCTTCACATTCGAACACCTATAGCGGCTAAACCGTGAAGAATTTGAAGATGATGCAAACTAGTGTCTCATCACATTTTGTCTATAGATTCTAAAAAATATTTTTTTTCAAAATTCTTGGAATCATATTGCACTTCTTTTTCCATCTCCCACGAAAACTAATTTTTTTCAAAAAACAACATTTTTAAAAAGTGACACACATCGTATAACGTATAAGTTTTTTTCCATGAAGGATAAAATTATAATTCTTTTGAATTTAGATTCGAAGATATCTAGTGCTTCCACTTGGTTAGATAGTTTTTATTGAGTATTTTTCTTTAATCAAGTTTCAAGTCAAACCAATTACAATTCAGACATAGCACAACCGTATAACTCATAACTTTTTTTGTATATATCAAAATTCTTTCTTTTTTTTTTGTTGGATCAAGGAATTCAATGTCTAGTGCACTCATATTTTTCAATTTTTTTTTTGATAATATGCTATTTTTCCACATGTACATAACAAAGACCTTCATTTTCGATGAAAAACCTATGTTTAATAAAACTAAAAAAAAAAATACATAATAAAACCAAAACATATTAAAATTATATTCATTGGATAGCTCGCTCTGAGGACTACCTAATTCCAGTTGGGTTTGTGAAGATTCATCCATTTTCATCCTCAACCTGAGCTCAAGTGCAAAAATTTAGGTTTTTTGGTGTCTCGGATGAGGAATATAAAGTGAACCCATAGGGGTTCACTTGAACTAGGGTTCATTCGAACCCCCCTTTTATAAGGGGTTTTGTTGGATTTTTTGGCAAGAAAGCATTAAAAGGGTTTGCCCGAACCCAGGTTCTAGCGAACCCCTAATGGGTTCGTACGAACCCCTAAAATCAAGTTTTTTTTCCATGCATTCATTTTTTGTGAGTTTTCCTTCCTCACTTCAATTGTAAACCACTATTGTGGCTTCACCCTATCATTTGTGAAATATCACATCAATTACATAGTGTCAACCATTAGATGCTCAATAGTGTATCATATGCATGTCATTTCCTATTATTTTTAACTTTCTATCATAACTCATACATTTCGTTAAACCTAATTCTACCCCTCATTAATGCAACTAGAACTACCCCTAGGGACCTAAAGGTTAGGCACTTTACCACTGGACCAAAGCTAGTTGTGTTGTGCCCCTAGCACACACGCCCCGTTTGAAACGAGGACCCTCTTTTCTTTCGCCTTGTCGGGTCATTTTGGGCACCGCATTGTTTTGCGTGCCCCTCATTTTTTATGCCTCAGATGGTCGATGTTGCTCCAAAGTTCCATCATAAATCAACCATGCCCTCCCCTTTTTGGTTTTGCTGCATTCCGGCGCCTCGCGGGGTCCCTTTGGCTATTTGGCCCTAAAACGGCCCCTGGCCCTGCCGGGCCCGGGTGTCCGGAATTCCCTAACCGGATTTCCCCGCTGGGATTGCGATTTCCTGTGGCTTCTGCTGGGCGTCTTTCCGGATCTCGGGGTCCTACCCACCTCTCGCCGTTTGCAAACTTGTTAAAATCTTTCGGGTGACGTTCGCCCCTCCGGGCCCCGATCCCCGGAAGTCCGCTTTCGGGGTTCCGTATTGGCTTTGCCGTCTGCAACGGCGGACTCCATGCGGCTTCCCGCCTCCCGGGTCCTGCCATCCTTTTCGCCGGCCGCAGTTTACGTATGTTCCTCTCTGCCGTGGAGTCTTCCGAGCCTGGCCGTCCGGAATTCCATTTCCGGAATTCCGTGACGGTTCCACCGTCCCTGACAGTGGATCCCTGGTGGAATCCCGCCCTTCGGGCCCCGAACCCCTCGCCACCGCCATCAACCAACCAACGAGAAATCTTCAAATGACGGCCATCACGCCACATCTTCCCGGCCGCCGGGTCCCGGAGCTCCTGCCGCCGCCGCCGCCGCCGACCTATTTTCAAATTCCACCAACCTTTTCCCGCGGCCGTATGAGCATTTAATGCAGGCATTCATGGCGGTTGGGGTATAAAATACCCAATCCGCCTAAGTCATTTTCACAAACAGGATTGGAGTGAATTGGAGGAGCTATCATCTGGAGCCCACCACCTTCGACAACGTCACTTTCATCGCCCTCAACGTCATTCCGACCAACGTAGGTGGATCCCACGTCTCCCCACTCCGCGTGTTCGAGGTAGGCCATCGGTTGCCCTCCCGTGCGTGTTTTTCATGATTTTCAAAGATCTAAATAAATGAACAAATTGATAGGAGGGTGCAATGAGGTAGAACATTAAATTGCGCACCAAACCCATGTGGTAGAAAACCAAGCAAAACACCTAAAATGCCCTCCTTGCCGATTCGAGACTTCTCCCTGCCGCGGCTGTTCTTCACGCAGGGAAAAGGTCCGCCCCGGGCCGGAAACCCATCTTCGTCGTCAAAATTCAAAAACTTCAACCACTCGCCGACGACAATCCTCCTCTCCGGGCCCGGTTCGTCGGGTTTCCTGTCTCGGGCTTCCGTTTGACTTTCGCCTAACTTAAAATGCAAAACTACTCCGGCCTCCCGGCTTCCGGACCCCAACATGTCCCTCGCCGTCTAAACTTGAAAATGAACATATGTCCTTTGGTCCCCTCAGGTTCCGGACCCCAGAGCTCCGTCCCCGGAGTTCCGCCTCTGTTTTGCTGTCCCCAAAGGTAAACGTCGCCTGGCTCCCTGCTCCCCGGGCTCCACCCTCCTTTCCACTGTTAAACACTGGCGATCAAAATTCTTACGCCGCTTGCGCCTTCGGGCCCCGGTGTCCGGACTTCCGTTCTTGGAAGTCCGTCTCTCGCCCGCCGTCACTAACAGCGAACCTCGTTCGGCGTTCCGACTTACGGGATCCGGGCATCGGGTTTCTTTGGTCCGATTTCCGCCGTTTCCCGTGACGAGGTCTTTTCAGCAAAGTCACCAATGCCTTTCGGGCTCTGGGCCCCACCTTTCTCTCCGCCGTTGTCTTGCATTTTCACATCTGCGTCCGTGGGACTTCTCGGGCCCCGGTGTCCGGACTTCCATTCTCAGAAGTCCGTCGCTTTCCCGCCGTCGGGGAGATTGCACTCTGTCCGCCCGGCCGCCGGGACCCGAGCTCCCGTCTACCGTGGGTTATTACTGAAACTCCTCACGACCACCAGTGCGCCGGGCCCCGTGTCCCGGGATTCCGGTCTTCGCCCGCTACTCCAAGCAAAGATCCCGCCCGGAACTCTACCCTCCAGGCTCCGGCCTGCCGAGTGCCGTCAAGATTCACAAATGTAAAATATGCTGCCAGACTTCTCCTCCCGGACTTCCGTGCGAGGATTGCCGTCCCACACGGTGAAGTCCGTGCACCGTCCCGGCGTCGCCCGCTCGAGCCCTCAGTGGTGAATTGACTTAATGTTGGCCGCCCTTTGGCCCTCCAGGCCCCGTATCCCGGACTTCCGCCGCCGGATTTCCATCTACTGTCTGCCATCACCAACTGCTATCTCTTGACGGCTTTCTGGCCTGAAACCTCTGAGGCCCCTTGAATCCATACAAACGAGGCCAAATCCAGAATCTAACCTCGACCCACGTCCCAAATTTTTCTCTTCTTCATCATGAGCCTCTTAAAACATTAAAAAATTGACCAAAGAGGGTCTCCGGGAGCTTTCCGTTGCGTTTTCCCTTCCAGACAGCATTCCTGCCAGGGAAGTCCGGCCCTCTAGGCCCGAATTGCCCAAATGCCCTGAAACAAAGGTCAATAACGTCTAGAGATAAAATCCATGATATGCTTGATTGATTATTTGAAGTAGATGCTATTTTTGAGACATGGACTAACATGAATGCTTTTGTGATCCATTGTGCTAACTTTGTCCTTGTCTGCAGAATATATGGAATCAGGTGCAGGAACTTCAGGGGCATCCGCCGAAGGGGACAAGGGAAAGAAGTCAGGAAGGACCCCTCGAGGGAAAGAAGACAAGCACCAAATGAAGTACCAATTCTAGGGCGAGCCGCTCCATTCAAAGGTCACGACCGACTGGAAGGAGATCACATACACTAATATTGGCCAGGTGCACATTGATGAATTCACGCAGAGGGTCAGGGTAAACCCAACAACAAAGAATGCCAGGTTGATAAGGTAGAGTGGCATAGCTAAGGCTGTCGGTTTCCCTCCATCTCTCGTGGCGCCTGAATTAGTCATGGTTTGCCAAGAAGCCTACCAGACCGAGACCAGGACAATTGTTGATAAGGAGGGGAACATCCTTGCAGATATGTCACCAGAAGGGATCACCGAGACATTCCACATTCCCACGTTCCAACAGATGGAGGTCCCCACGTTAGAAGAATGCTAGGTGGCGTGGGATGCTAATCCAACAGGCTACAAAAAGTTAATAAATCTGCATTCGCTTAAGGAAAAACGAGCCAGCGTTGCGAAGGTTCCCCGGGAACTCTTCTGTAGCGATTTCCACGAGGATTACCACGACCTGGTAATAATGTTGAGCAAGGTCATGGGTCTTCCAATGGCCGCTTACTTCCAGGAGTGGATGGCATACTATATTGAGTAGATCTTGCAGGGAAATGAGGACATTACAACCAAGGTCTCATTCTACTGGGGAGGCATCATTAGCAACTACTTCCACGAGCAGTTTGTCAACGTGAAAAGAGCTCCAAATTCTACATGACCTCCTACCTCGTCTACTCCCTGGCTGACCAAAGGCAGTACAACGGGCTGTTTGTAGCGCCTGATCAGGGGCAGAAGCGAGGACTCAAACCCTTTGACAAGTATCCACAGCTCTAGTACTGCAACTTCAAAAGGGAATACTGCAGGGTTAACGACGCCTTCATCGGCCACATCATCAGGTTGATCACCGGAGACTTCGAGAGGATGGTCTCCCATAGCGCTGGGGCACTTTTGAAGCAATATGCTTTCTTGTTCATCCAGTTCCCAAAGTTTACGTACATCCGGGCCCAAGGTTTCACTGAAAGGCCGAATAGATTATCTCGCTACCCCAATGACAGGAGCATCCTCCTGGAGCTTTTTTCTCGACAGCTCCAACACCTCCAGGCAATCTTCAGCAAAACACACATAGCGGGGATCTCCTACCCGATGACCCTCGGCCAGGGCACGTATCGGCTGCAGACGTCCCAATGTGCCAACAACTCTGAGAAGGAGCTGAAGGACTACCATTTCGATTGGTACATTGCTCGCCCAAGGATGGACCCACACGGCCATGTCAGGAAAGCACTAGGGCCAACATATGCCCACCAGTACCACATTGAAGATTTCTGGGCAGACTGTCAGGATGACAAAGAAGTGCGTGCAAGGCATTACATGCGCATGATGGTACTATTCCTAAGGAGAGTACAACCATTTTCGGTACCAGACCAGGTCGAGGAGGACAAGTCCACGATCATGCATCCGAGGTACCCTGCAGTTGCCAAACTCCCAATACCGTCGATCGACTGGGACGAATAGGAGGTCGATGACCTGGACACCATCACCCAGCCAATCATAACTCGTGCCAGGGAGTGGATCGATGGACAAGTGGCACATCTAAAGCAACAAGGAGTGGTCCTAACCTATGAGGGGCTCAAAAGTGAGCCAAGTGCCACGGAGGATGTTGCTGCCACCACGTCGACTGGCGGGACCTCCAAGTCCCCTCCAGTCACCAGGTCCCAGAAAAGGAAAGAAACGGAGACCGCACAGTCTCCAAACCCCAAGGCCCCTACAAAGAAAGAAACGGGGGGTTCATCCCCCAAAAGGCTTAAACAGGCAGAAGGTACGGAAGAATCCTGGCCTCCGTTGGCTCTCCCTGCCTCTCTTATTGCACCACCCATCTCCCTGACTGCGGTCGCCGCTTCTCTACTGGCAGTGGACATTTCTGTCCATCTTGCCCCTTCGCCCCCCGGCCAGGTCAGTAGTCTTCATAGACTCCTCTTCTGGCATGACCACTCCCCCTTCCTCTGCTACCATGTCTCCAATTACATCCCTCCCTCCAGCAACAATAACATCGTCTATTCCCACTGCCGCTATGCCCGAAGCTCTTATGAGACATATGCAAAACCTCCCCCCTGAGCTCTCCCAAATCTTAATGAATCCAACTCTCCAAGCACCCCTTGCCTAGGTCCTTGCAACTACCCAACCTTCACAACCACCAACAGGGCCACCAGATATGGAAGCTACGATGCTTATCTCAAAAGAGTTGGTGGAACGAGAACAGGAAGCCTCGAAGTCTATCGAGGAGGCTGACGAGTATCACGAGCACCCTGAGTACGAGCACCAAACCATCGACAGGGTGGTTTATGAGGAGGAGGAGATGGGCTCTTCTGAGAGTGGAGATGAAGAGGGTGGCTCAGGTGCTAAGGAAATCATCCACACATTCGATGAGGACCTTGAGGAGGAGATGGCGCAGTAGCTAAAGAACATTGGGGAGGAAATAGAGGAATCACCACATGGTGAAGAAGGGCAGCCGCCAGAAGAGCAACAGATAAAGGACCTAACCAAGGATGAAGCGCATGTTATCACAGGCCCCGAGGCCGAAGTTGCCGAGGAGAAGAAAGAAGAAGAGACAGCGAAAGAAGAAAGTCCCATCCGACAACCATCAGCCGGGCTGCCTGTCAAGCGCCTCATATTCGTTCGTGACTCCGATGAAGAGGAGGATGCCACCAAAGAGAAAGGAGAATCCCAAAAGGGAAAAGAGGCATAAGTCTTGCCTTTGACTGAGAAGGGCGAGGGTAGCCATGATTCACCCAAGGATAAGTCTGCTATGCCCGATTGGTTGGAAAGGCAACTTGAGAAGACCACCCCAGTGCTGAAGGACCAAGGGCAAGGTTGGAGGCCATCTTGGCTCGATCCCAGATCACGATGAAGAAGGAGAAGAAGCCCAAGGTCCGATCCAAGATAACAATGGATGCTTCCGGCTCCCGAGCAGCACAAATTGCAATGCCCACTGTTGGCCAGGCTGGGGTAAGCTACAATATCTCCACCATTGACTTGGGGACAGCAACCAGAGAGCAAAAGGTTGAGCACCTTGAGGAGTCGGTGGCCACAGTGGTGCACCTGATAAAGTAGGACAAAGTCTCCAAGGATGAGCTCAAGGCACAGGTTGCAGCATTAACTGATTACATACAACAATGGTCCTTAGTGGACGACCTGCCCACTACCTCCACTGCCGTGCCACAGTTGCTCTCCAAAGAACAGATTGATAAAATGGAAAGAAGGAAGAACTTGGAGAAAACCACCGAGGATTGGTTCTGACAAGTCACATACGTCGGAAACATGGGAATCAACAGGACTGTGCGGATAGCCAACATGTTCTTAGACTTGATATAATCTCTGGAGAGCACGAAGAGGCTTTGCACCAATTTCCCCGCAACCTACAACTCCACCTTCCCAAGGATCGAGGCCATCCTTCAAATGCCTGAGGCCACGTGGGAAGAGAAGCTAGAGCTTAAGAAAGAAGATCACTGGCAAGTGGATGTGTGGCGCAGAGGCCTCGACAACCAGAAGGAGAGGTTGGAGCAAATCCTGAGCATAGTGGATCCAGACATTGAGTGGATCAAGGAGATCCAGGCAGAATGCACCCAATATCTTAAGTTAATGATGGGCTATGATATGCCCACTGTGCGAATGGATCCAGAGAAGATCAAACCATACTTCTAAGAGAAGATGAAGGACGGGATAGCTGGAGAAATCACAACGGAGTTCCTAAGTTTTGTTGCCCGCGCCTTCGACCAATTAGAGCTGTTTAGAGACCAAGGCTCGAAGTATGACGAAGATTGGAAAAGGCTAGAAGAAAATGCTAAGGAATGGAGCTATCAAGCATTGCGATGTGAAATCCTCGAGATAGACAATTTCCAAGCGGTCATCCTTAAATATATAGAACACGTAGCTTCCGAGGAGCAGAAGGACAACCCAACCAAAGATAAAGACCTTCTTGAGGAGTAGCTACAACAAAGAAAACAACAATCCACTAAAGGACGAAAGAGCTACAGTGCCATCCACAAGAAGACGAAATAGGGAAGAAGACAGTAATGTATTTTTTAATTGAGATCTATTTGGTGGTAGGTGAAACCCTATTTTGTAATGAATCGTGGCCACACAATGAGAATGAATCTTGGCCATTCATTCAACTTTTTGAAAATTATAAATAGGGAATTCCTCTCATTTGCAAAGGGAGAGTTGAGTTGTTATAAAGACATGCTGCAGAAATTTATAAGAAATAACATTGACTTGGTTTATTTCTTTGGTTTCTTCCATGTTGCTTGATTCATTCTCCAATGTTAGATGTTTGGTTTAGATCTTATTGCTGTTTAGTTAGCTTTCTTATTTCTTTGGATAAATCTTAGGAATGTTGTTGGGTGATTGTGAAAATTTTTGCCTTGTTGATGATCCCTTAGTCCATACTTTTTGCTGTTTGCTGATGGTAAATAGCTGTGCAAAGTTAGCCTGAACTTAATTTTAAAGCTGCTCCGAACATTTATCTTTGATTCATGCATGTATGTGGTGGATGAAGGATGAAATATCTGCAACTCTTAGAAGATAGCACAATTTCCATGATACTGTGAAACCCCTGGTTAAGTGGGATATTGTTTTGAGGAATTGTCCATTGCAGGAACTCCATTGTCACTATTCAGAGCAAGTTTCAGACTTAGGAACTTTCTCTCCCCTTTTCCTTTTTCCCATTTTTTTAAGAACTGACCTATGCTAAGGTTCATTGCACATTGTAAAATCAAATCCAATAACTAGATGGAGTCCAAGATTGCTGTTTGAATCTACAGCTGGTGCGTAATAGCTTCTATCCTAAGAACTCCATTTTAAGATCTGACTTCCATGCTTTGTGTCCTTGCTTTGTATTTTCTATAAGACCACCTTGTGATTCCAGCAAATCACATCAAACTACTGAGGTATCTAAGCACTGTCATGACCTGACATCCGAGAGACCTTGGGATAGTGTTCTGCAATTCGATTGTGGGAGATTGTCTTTCAAGAGAGGTAGTGCACCTATGCACTACCTGTGTTGAGAAGTGCATAAGAACACCATCAACAGAACTGGCGCTAGAAGGAGGGCTGACACGTTGGGAATGCAAAGCTGAAGGTTGGAAGTGATTCATTTTATGCCCTCATCCTCCTAACGCCATCAACAGAACTGGCGCTAGAAGGAGGGCCGCAGTGAAAATACTAAGTTGAAGGGATAAAGTGAATCTAGATCGAATCAGATCATTCTCCCTGGAAAGATTTCAGAGAGTCCTACGGTCAACGCCAAACAAGGGAGAATTCAAAGAATTGCAGCCTCCCACAAGGGCAAAGCGAGCACCAGGAGGTAGCGTTGCCTCTTCCTCCTCCTCCATTCCATCCGCCTCTATTTCACCCTCACCTTCATTTGGTTGGCCTTCATCTTCCACCCAACCATCTCAAACTGCATTTGCACCTCCTATTCCCAACAACCAGAGGATTGCTCCTCTCCCAGCCTTTCCAACCCAAGGCACAGTCCAAGTAGCCATAGCTCAAGGGCAGCCTCATATTGCTGTTGTGTTGCAAATACAACCCCAAATTCCCATTTTCCAATAGCTAGTACCACCTCTGCCACCCTCCGTGGCTTGGTTAGCGCATAACCCTTCGCCGATACATTTTGCTGTCTACAATGATATGTCTAAGAATCCAGAGCGCTTTTGTTCGAAGTTCCATCCGCGCGACTTACAAAGAACAGCTGAGGAGCATGTCAAAATATTTGAGACGACGATCACCGAAATGTAGATTGACCACGAGGACGTTGCATGTCGCCTTTTTCTGCATTCATTGGGTGAAGAGGCCTTCTATTGGTACATCAATCTGTCGAGGGGATCCATTACCTCGTGGAACTTGATGAAGAATGTCTTCCTGCAAAAATACAAGATCCCCATCAGCCCTTCAGAGCTTTACCAACAGTTCATGTCCGTCAGGAGGGAGGTCAACGAACCTATTGGCTCCTTCAATGACCGTTTCCATCAGGCTTACATAAGGCTTCAGGACCCCAACCTCCATAATGATGCAGCAGCTCTCCTGGTCTATTATGCGGCGCTAGACAACCTCACGTTAGCCTTGGTGAAAAGGATGCACCCACCACTCACTACCCTGGTGACTGCTTATGCGGAAGCCGTTGTCGCCAGTGCGGACTTGGGGTAGAATATCTCTGGACCGCTGCCTTCTTTGGGACCGGTAGCCCACCCAATGCAGATACAAAGGCTTAATCAGGCATTTGCTCACCAGACCCTCTTATGAACCAAGTACCTCAATTGTCTATGGTGCCGCATCCAGGGAAGCCATTGAATTATGTGCCTCCCGCGCCTTCCTATCTACAGCCCCAGCAGCAGTATAACTATTCTCAGATTGCTCCACAATGGCAGGTGTACCCCCAACAGCCTCAGACTCCATTGTACCTATCAGGACCAGATTTTCCTCCGACCTATCAGAATCAGACGGTAGCCCCGCCCGCTTTCCTCTAAAATTCGGTGTCGTCGTATGGGAGTGCAACTGAGAAAGACAAGTTAGAAGAACTAACCGAAATGATAAAGAAAATTTCCACGAAGATGACGCACCTAAAGAATCAGAATAACCAGCTACAGGCCTCCCAGGGCAATTTTCAGGCCAATCTCAACCGGGACAGCCGAGACAATAGGGACAGTAGAGATAATCGAGAAGTGGGCACTTCGTCCGGGCAAAATTATAAGAGGGGGAAAAACGCCAATCAAAATGCAGAAAGGAGACCTTCTAAGAGGCAGAATCGCACGTGGAACACCAGGCCCAACAATGGAGGAGTCCCTATGCCTTTCGATCAACCGGCCAGCAATGACAAAACATCCAGCGGCGTATATCTGGCCGAAGCAGCCTTGTCTGGATGGTGTCGACTTCAAAAAATTAGCAAGCATTCCGAGCTGGATTGTCCCGAGTTCCAGACAGCTGCTGAAATCTTTCAGGTGGAGGTGTAAAACGCGGTCGACAATGCCAACTGCAGGTACATCGTCCCATCCGAGCCATACGATTCCACACTTCTTGTGGTTAATGAAGCGCCATTCCCGCAAGGTGACCGCAACGAGCCCGAGGTCGAGCCTACTCCTATTGAGGATGAAGAAGCGCAAAAGGTAAGTAATGAAAAAACCTTGGCTCAGCTCTTTGATTCAGTAGATAATGGTCTGGTAGATGAAGAAGAACCATTTGTGGATGAGGTCCACATGTTCCATCAACGGTCGAGTCCCTACTTCCTAAGGAATAGACAAGCGGGCAGACCCTTTACAACTTCTACCCCGCCAAATAATTTCGCCACTCCGCCTGATCCCAACGCCAGCAATAACCCTGGGCTTCCTCACATACCCGCCCGGTACCTCAACAAGAACGGGTCTCAAAACTAGTCGCAAAATCAGCCTCAAGGCCAACCCCAAAATCCGTCTGGGCAAATGAAGGTCCAAACGCCTAGTTCTGCTATAGGCCAAGCTTTTAGCTCAGAAATCGAGCAAATGGGTGAATATGTAGCAGAAGAGTTCAAGAAGGTAAAAATCAGCTTGTCAGCCTTCGAATTACTCAAAGTCCCTACCGTTAGGCATGTCTTCTTTAGGATCCTCAACGAAACTCCATCCTCTAGTGCAATACAAGAAGCCCCAGCTAAGAGGGTTACCTTTGAAGAGCCTAGGAGAGAACCGGGGCTACAGGATAATACCGAGAGAAGGAACGATGTTCTCGTAAATTAGTCGGCAAGTAAGCAAATTGAGAAGGAGCCGGAAAGGGCTAATAGGCAACTTTCCAAGGACCAACTATTTAGGAAAACCGGGGATACGGACAATGATAGGAACAAAGGTCAGATAGCTCACATGGACACGCCTACGGGAATCCTCCAAGGGAGACTGGAAACTCCCCCTTTCCTGACCACCATTAGGATCTTTGGGAAGAATTTGTATAACTAGCTGCTCGATTCAGGAGCGTCTGCCAATGTCATGCCCTTAGCAATTTGCAAGGCTCTTGGCATCACTCCCACGCCTTCAAAGAGGAAGGTCACCCAGCTAGACAAAACAGAGATCAACATCATGGGTGAAATAAACTAGATCCCGATGCAAATTGCCATAGACTCGCAGATACAACAGGGCATTGATATTCAGTGGCTGACATTCCCGATGCATATGGAATCATCTTGGGAAGGGAGTTCACCAAGGCACTGAATGGATATACTGCCACTGACCTTTCTCACATGTGGCTGCCGTGGAAGGGGCTGCCAAATCAGATCCGTATCAACCGTGAGCCCCGTATGAAGTACATAATCACAGAATATAATAATCTCAGCGAGGTGTTGTTCGCCGAGACTGATTTAGGGAATTATCGCCCTTTTGCCTACCAAAACGAGGTCAGGCTTTAGAAAAAACATGCAAATGAGGTGTTCCTGGTGTTATATAGTCCCTCAGCTGATTCTACACGAATGCCCCCAGACACAGAAACATTGGTAGAAGTCGATGATGAGCCTGATAAGGATGACAACTTAGGACTACTCAGCGGCTTCCAGGAATTCATAGAGAAATGCGCAAGGGATCAACTCAGCTTAGAGGCCCAAATGAATTTACAGGATCTCTTATTGCCGAACTGGTGCAGGGTTCACAATGCTGCACACTCTGAGTTTGACTGTTGCTTGTGTCAAGCAGCAGTGGCGCATGTTAGAAAATCAGTTGCTCCCTAGACAGAAACGCCAAAGGAGACACCAGCAGGACCACCTGCTGATCACTGCATCGAACCAGCAAACTCCCATAAGGTCACAAGACCAGCCACCCAGCTAAAGGGGAGCAGAAGCTCGATCGGACCCGAAGATAAGGAATCCTCCGCATGCTGGACGCTCCGGTTTGATGGATCAAAGTCCAGGCAAGGAGCTGGAGCTGGGTTCGAACTCATCAGTCCAACAGGTAAGACATTTCTAGCTACTCACCGATTACAGTTTTATTGCACCAATAACGTAGCGGAGTATGAGGCCTTAGTCCTTGGCCTTCTTATGGCCTTGAAGAAAAATGTAAAAATGCTGCAAGTTTTCGGGGATTCCAAGCTCGTAGTTAAGCAGGTTAGAAAGTTGTATTCTTGTCATGATCGAAGACTCACAAATTACAGGCATAGGGTTTGGGATCTCTTAGAGGGTTTAGATGCATTCAATATACAACTGATCCCTCGTACTCAGAATCACACAGCTGATGCCTTGGCTCAAGCCGCCATCACTTTACAACCTTTCTCTTTGTCTAGGCAGTTCAAATAATTGATGAAGCTGATCCACAGGAGACCGAACTGGACATAGAGGGGGTTATTAACCTCAAAACCAACATAATCCCCAGAGGCATGGTTCAGCTGAAACGCATATTCGACTTGGACCAAATCAGAGATCAGGATCAGTTAACGAAAAAGGAGGCCATAAGCAACCAGTGCAATACTCACAACCTTGGGACAACCAAGGAGATCATGAATGTTTTTATCGGCAAGGTGTGCATGTTGGAGGAAAGAAGAGGAATCACAGATGCATTGCGAAGGTACCATGACATGGTGGCATGGAGCTATGAAGATTTGAAAACTTATGACACTTCTGTCATTACACACACTATCCCTCTCAAGACAAAAGTGAGGCCATTCCGCCAACGGCAGCGCCCTATCAACGCCTTGCTAGAACCTATCGTTTACAAAGAGGTGCAAAAATTGCTCTCAGCAAGAATCATTTTTCTAGTCAGGCACTCCACATGGGTGGCCAACTTGGTCCCGGTAAAAAAAAAGAATGGAGAGATTAGATTGTGTGTGGATTTTTGCAATCTGAACTGCGCCTCGGAGAAAGACAACTATCCAGTACCTTCATTAGATGAGGTGCTGCAGATCGTCAATGACTCCCAGATGATGTATTTCCTCGACAGATACTCCGGGTATAACTAGGTAATAGTACAATACGAGGATCGCCACAAGACGGCGTTCACCACTAAGTGGGGAATGTTCGCATATAGGAGAATGCCTTTCAGACTCATCAACACCAGCGCCACTTTCCAACGCGCCATGGATATCGTCTTCAAAGACCTAATTGGCAAGTGCATAATCATCTACATGGATGATTTGACCGTATTTTCTAAAAAGCGGGGTGATCACGTCTCCGACTTATGCAAAGTATTTCAGAGATGCAGAGAGTTCGGGGTTTCCCTCAACCCCAAGAAGTGCATTTTCAAAGTGACTGAAGGCATATTGCTCGGGCACATCATTTCGGAGCAAGGAATCTCCATTGATCCTGAGCGCATCAAATCCTTACTCAAGATTCAGCCCTCGGGCAGCAAGGAATTAAAATCTTTCTTTGGAAAGATCAACTTCGTCCAGAAATTCATCACAGGTTTCGTGGAGATTGTCAAACCTCTCAATGCCATGCTCAAACAAGACGCCAAAGTTGAATGGACACCTGATGCCAAACAATCCTTCGAAGAAATCAAACGGGCTATTGTTGAGGCACCTGTGTTAGTTAGCCCGGATTATTTGAAGCCATTTTACATCTACTCATTTGCTTCAGAGCATTCTTGTGCTAGCATGTTGACCCAGAAGGACGATGGAGGAAACGAGCATCCGATCACCTTCATGAGTGCTCCCCTCAAGGATGCCGAATTGCGTTATCACAACATCGAAAAGCAGGTGTGCGCTTTCGTTAGAGGAGTGAAGAAATTTAGACACTATATCCTATGCAACAAGGTGTTTGCCATTGTCCCCGACCCAGCGGTAAAAACACTGCTCATGCAAAATGAATTGGGCGAACGAAGAGCTAAGTGGGTCACCCTACTCTAAGAGTATGATATGGAGATCCAACCGATGAAACTGGTGAGAGGGCAGGTGCTCACTCGCACAATTGCTGAAACAGCAGCAAAAGCTGGACCCGAACTCACGGTGCAGTAGTACTAGCTTGAGGATGTCTCCCTTGGAGAATGGTACCAGAATGTCGTCTACTATCTGCTGAACCATAAGTGTCCGCCGCACCTGCAAGGAGTTCAAAAGCGGGCCCTGAGATTGAAAAGTAATGGCTACATGTTACAGGGTTTCATTCTCTATAAGAAGAATCATGAAGGCATTTATTTGAGATGCTTTGGCAAAGAAGAAGCAGATTGGGTCCTGAAGGAGTTCCACAATAAATTTGGCACGGGCCATGGTTCTGGTTCCTCCACAGCACATCAGATATTGAGAGCAGGATATTATTGGCCACGTTCGCTTCTGTCACACGTGCCAGACCGCTGCCACCAGGGAGAAAAATGTTGATGTCCCACTGCAGCCTATGCTAGAGGTAAGGTTGTTTGGGCAATGGAGTCTCGATTTCATCAGTCTGGTAAGGCCTCCATCATCTGCAGGACATAGGTACATTCTTACCGCTACTGATTACTGTACTAGATGAACGGAAGCAATAGTATGTAAGAAATGCACAACTAAAGTAGTTACTAATTTCCTAGAAAGTTTCATTTTAAATCGCTTTGGTTGTCTGTATGCTTTGGTATGTGATAATGGACCTGCATTTGCTTCATTAAAATTTGCTAGTTGGGCATTTGACTATGGAATAGCCCTTAAATTCTCGTCCAATTACTACCCTCAGGGCAATGGCCTTGCCGAGTCCATGAATAAAAATCTGATTACTGTGATCAAGAAGCTGCTAGATAGGAATCCCAAGGACTGGCATACCCAGCTCCGCTTCGCCCTTTGGGCTGATCGCACCCGCCACAAGGCTGCCCTTGGCGATTCCCCGTTCCACCTCGTCTATGGCTTGGAGCCTATATTCCCCATCCATCTGAAGATTCCCACTCTTCAGTTCATCAACAATTTTTATGAGGGAGGAAATCGTAGGGAAATTCGGTTAGCTGAGCTCTTACATTTAGAGGAAGTCTGAAACCGTGCAATAGAAAATTTTGCCAAACATCAGGACGTAGTTAAGAGGTGGTTCGACTGCCGGGCAAGATCAAGGCCTTTAGGATTGTAGATTTGGTCCTATATTGGGACAAGGCCCATGAAAAGAAAAGGGGACACAACAAATTCGACAAGCTTTGGCTTGACCCCTTTCAAATAGCTGAGATTTTGGGAGATAATGTCTTCCGCCTAAAGATCTTAACCGGTGAGAATGTCCCGTTACCAGTCAATGGGCAACACTTGAAGCATTACTTCTAGGCTTGAGCTCCTTCGAGCTCTTCGTTGTAAATACTTGTACATAAGTTAGGGTAGTTTGCTTTCTGGCTTATTCTCGTTTTGTTTGTGTCGCTTTTGTTTTCTCTCTCCCAGCAGTTTGTTTCGAAAGTTGTTCCCCGCTCCTTTGCGGTGGCCGTGCTTGCCCGACAAGCGGTTCACTTTGCTGTCCGTTATTTGTGTTATTTGGCTAAACATTCACTCTTGATTATCAGTCTTTGAAAGCTGTCCGTGAATGATCTCCTTGTTTGAACTCTGCTCAGAACTTGACCCTTAGCTGGATCTTCTTACTCACATCTCGGATCTCACACAAAGCACATAATAATAATTTCTAAAAGACCGTACTATGGTTGTTATGACACCCTAGTGAGTGAAAAATCTCAAGTCTGCTTTAGTGATCACTGCAGTCTCAAACCCATCGTAAGCTTCAATGCTTACCAAAGCAAAAAAAAAGAAAAAGAAAAAGAAAAAAAGAAGGAACTCTGAAAAAAGGAAATAAATGACCGTATGGATGTTCGGATAACTCTACCGGGGCTATGGATGCCCGGCCGATAGTAGAGAAATATCCATGAGATTGTAGCGACAACCCCGTCGGGGCTATGGACACTTGACTGGCAGCGGGGCAATGTCCAGGTTACTTTTGGTGTTAGACGATTTATGTAGCTCACTCGGTTGAATTGGTAACCCTGGTCACTATCCCTAGGAAAGGAATGAACTCACTACACACACACTTCTGAGATGTCCTGTAAGCTGACCTAATTAAGGATCTCGCTCTCCCAGATTCATCTTTGGAAGCCACTCCTGGTCTTCGAAACCAGAGATTCTGGGTCCTGAATGAATATTTGTCCTTAGAACGCTCGGGAGCATTCTCCAGCGGAGTCACCATTTGTTGTGCCCCTAGCACACACGCCCCGTTTGAAACGGAGACCCTCTTTTCTTTCGCCTTGTTGGGTCATTTTGGGCACTGCCTCGTTTTGCGTTCCCCTCCTTTTTGATGCCTCGGATGGTCGATGTTGCTCCAAAGTTCCATCATAAATCAACCATGCCCTCCCCTTTTTGGTTTTGCTGCGTTCCAGCGCCTCGCAGGGTCCCTTTGGCTATTTGGCCCTAAAACGACCCCTGGCCCTACCGGGCCCGGGTGTCCGAAATTCCCTAACTGGATTTCCCCGCTGGGATTGCCGTTTCCTGTGGCTTCCACTGGGCATCTTTCCGGATCCCGGGGTCCAACCCACCTCCCGCCGTTTGCAAACTTGTTAAAATCTTTCAGGCGACGTTCGCCCCTCCGGGCCCCGATCCCCGACAGTCCGCTTCCGGGGTTCCGTATTGGCTTCACTGTCCGCAACGGCAGACTCCATGCGGCTTCCCGCCTCCCGGGTCCCCCCATCCTTTTCGCCGGCCACAGTTTACGTATGTTCCTCTCTGCTGTGGAGTCTTCCAGGCCCGGCCGTCCGGAATTTCGTTTCCGGAATTCCATGACGGTTCCGCTGTCCCTGACGGCGAATCCTTGGTGGAATCCCGCCCTCTGGGCCCCGAACCCCTCGTCGCCGCCGTCGACCAACCAATGAGAAATCTTCAAATAGCGGCCGTCACGCCACGTCTTTCCGGCCGCCGGGTCCTAAAGCTCCCGCCGCTACCGCCGACCTACTTTCAAATTCCACCAACCTTTTCCTGTGGCCGTACGAGCATTTAATGCAGGCATTCATGGCGGTTGGGGTATAAAATACCCAATCCGCCCAAGTCATTTTCACAAACAGGATTGGAGCGAATTGGAGGAGCTATCATCCGGAGTCCACCGCCTTCGACAACGTCACTTTCATCACCCTCAGCGTCATTCCGACCAACGTAGGTGGATCCCACGTCTCCCCATTCCGCGTATTCGAGGTAGGCCATCTGTTGCCCTCCCGTGCATGTTTTTTGTGATTTTCAAATATCTAAATAAATGAACAAATTGATAGGAGGGTGCAATGAGGTAGAACATTAAATTGCGCACCAAACCCATGTGGTAGAAAACCAAGCAAAACACCTAAAATGCCCTCCTTGCTGATTCGGGACTTCTCCCTACCGCGACTGTTCTTCGCGTAGGGAAAAGGTCCGCCCCGGGCCCGAAACCCGTCTTCGCCATCAAAATTCAAAAACTTCAAACACTCGCCGACGGCAATCCTCCTCTCCGGGCCCGGTTCTTCGAGTTTCCTGTCTCGGGCTTCCATTTGACTTTCGCCGCGCTTAAATTGCAAAATTACCCCGGCCTCCCGGCTTCCGGACCCTGACATGTCCCTCGTCGTCTAAACTTGAAAATAAACATATGTCCTTTGGTCCCCTCGGGTTCCGGACCTCGGAGCTCCATCCCTAGAGTTCTGCCTCTATTTTGCCATCCCCAAAGGTAAACGTCGCGCAGCTCCCCGCTCCTCAGGCTCCGCCCTCCTTTCCACTGTTAACCACTAGCGATCAAAATTCTTACGCCGCTTGCGCCTTTGGGCCCCGGTGTTCGGACTTCCATTCTCGGAAGTCTGTCTCTCGCCCGCCGTCGCTAACAGCGAACCCCGTCCGAAGTTTCGACTTCTGGGATCCGGGCGTCGGGTTTCTTTGGTCCAATTTCCACCGTTTCCCACGACGAGGTCTTTTCGGCGAAGTCACCAATGCCTTCCGGGCTTCAAGCACCGCCTTTCGCTCCGCCATTGTCTTGTGTTTTCACATCTGTGTTCGTGGGACTTCTCGTGCCCCGGTGTCCGGTCTTCCGTTCTCAGAAGTTCGTCGCTTTCCCGCCGTCGGGGAGATTGCACTCCGTCCGCCCGGCCGCCGGGACCCGAGCTCCCGTCTGCCGTGGGTTCTTATCGAAACTCCTCGCGGCCACCAGTGCGCCGGGCCCCGTGTCTCGAGATTCTGGTCTTCGCCCGCCGCTGCGAGCAAAGATCCCGCTCGGAACTCTGCCCTCCAGGCTCCGGCCTGTCGAGTGCCGTTAAGATTCACAAATGCAAAATATGCTGTCGGACTTCTCCCGGACTTCCGTGCGAGGATTGTCATCCCACACGACGAAGTCCATGCGCCTTGCCAGCGTCACCCGCCCGAGACCTCAGTGGTGAATTGACTTAATGTTGGCCGCCCTTTGGCCCTCCGTGCCCCGTATCCTGGACTTCCGCCGTCGAATTTCCATCTGCTGTCCGCCGTCACCAACTGCTATCTCCTGACGGCTTTCCGGCCTGAAACCTCTGAGGCCCCTTGAATCCATCCAAACGAGGCCAAATCCAGAATCTAACCTCGACCCACGTCCCAAATTTTGCTCTTCTTCATCATGAGCCTCTTAAAACATTAAAAAATTGACCAAAGAGGGTCTCCAGGAGCTTTTCGTTGCGTTTTCCCTTCTAGACCACATTCCTGCCAGGGAAGTCCGGCCCTCTGGGCCCGGATTGCCCAAATTCCCTGAAACAAAGGTCAATAACGTCTAGAGATAAAATCCATGATATGCTTGATTGTATATTTGAAGTAGATGCTATTTTTAAGACATGGACTAACATGAATGCTTTTGTGATCTATTGCGCTAACTTTGTCCTTTTCTGCAGAATATATGGAATCAGGTGTAGGAACTTCAGGGACATCCGCCGAAGGGGACAAGGGAAATAAGTCAGGAAGGACCCCTCAAGAGAAAGAAGACAAGCACCAAATGAAGTACCAATTCCAGGGCAAGCCGCTCCATTCAAAGGTCACGACCGACTGGAAGGAGATCACAGACACTAATATTGGCCAGGTGGACATTGATGAATTCACGCAGAGGGTTAGGGTAAACCCAACAACAAAGAATGCTAGGTTGATAAGGCAGAGTGGCATAGCTAAGGCTGTCAGTTTCCCTCCATCTCTCGTAGCGCCCGAATTAGTCATGGCTTGCCGAGAAGCCTACCAGATCGAGACCAAGACAATTGTTGGTAAGAAGGGGAACATCCTCGCAGATATGTCGCTAGAAAGGATCACCAAGACATTCCACATTCCCACGTTCCAACAGATGGAGGTCCCCACGTTAGAAGAATTCCAGACGGCGTGGGATACTAATCCAACAGGCTGCAAAAAGTCAATAAATCTGCATTGGCTAAAGGAAAAATGATCCAGCGCTACGAAGGTTCCCCAGGAACTCTTTCGTAGCGATTTCCACGAGGATTACCACGACTTGGTAACAATGTTGAGCAGGGTCATGGGTCTTCCAACGGCCGCCTACTTCCAGGAGTGGATGGCATACTATATTGAGCAGATCCTGCGGGGAAATGAGGACGTTACAACCAAGGTCTCGTTCTACTGGGGAGGCATCATTAGCAACTACTTCCACGAGCAGTTTGTCAACGTGAAAAAGAGCTCCAAATTCTACATGACCTCCTACCTTGTCTACTCCCTGGCCGACCAAAGGCAGTACAGCGGGCTATTTGTAGTGCCCGATCAGGGGCAGAAGCGAGGACTCAAACCCTTTGACAAGTATCCACAGCTCCAGTACCGCAACTTTAAAAGGGAATACTGCAGGGTTATCGATGCCTTCATCGGCCACATCATCAGGATGATCGCCAAAGACTTCGAGAGGAGGGTCTCCCACAGTGCCAGGGCACTTCTGAAGCAATATGCTTTCTTGTTCATCCAGTTCCCAAAGTTTACGTACATCCGGGCCTAAGGTTTCACTGAAAGGCCAAATAGATTGCCTCGCTACCCCAATGATAGGATCATCCTCCTGGAGCTTTTTTCTCGACAGCTCCAACACCTCCAAGCAATCTTCAGCAACAAACACATAGCGGGGATCTCCTACCCCATGACCCTCGGCTAGGGCATGTATTGGCTGTAGACATCCCAATGTGCCAGCAACTCTGAGAAGGAGCTGAAGGACTACCATTTTGACTGGTACACCGCTTGCCCAAGGATGGACCCACACGGCCATGTTAGGAAAGCACTAGGGCCAGCATATGCCCACCAGTACCACATTGAAGATTTCTAGGTAGACTGTCAGGACAACAAAGAAGTGCGCGCAAGGCATTACATGCGCATGACGATACTATTCTTGAGGGTACAACCATTCCCGGTACTGGACCAGGTCGAGGAGGACGAGTCCACGATCATGCATCTGAGGTACCCTGCAGTTGCCAATCTCCCAATACCGTCGATCGACTGGGACGAACAGGAGGTCGATGACCTGGACACCATCACCCAACCAATCATAACTCATGCTAGGGAGTGGATCGATGGACAAGTGGCACATCTAAAACGATAAGGAGTGGTCCTAACCTATGAGGGGCTCAAAAGCGAGCCGAGTGCCATGGAGGATGTTGCTGCCACCACGTCGACTGGCGGGACCTCCAAGTCCCCTCCAGTCACCAGGTCCCAGAAAAGGAAAGAAATGGAGACTGCGCAGTCTCCAAACCCCAAGGCCCCTACAAAGAAAGAAATGGGGGGTTCATCCCCCAAAAGGCTTAAACAGGCAGAAGGTATGGAAGAATCCCGGCCTCCGTTGGCTCTCCCTGCCTCTCCTATTGCACCACCCATCTCCCTGACTGCGGTCGCCGCTTCTCCGCTGGCAGTGGACATTTCTGTCCATCTTGCCCCTTCACCCCCAGCTAGGTCAGTAGTCTTCATAGACTCCTCTTTTGGCATGACCACTCCCCCTTCCTCTGCTACCATGTCTCCAATTACATCCCTCCCTCTAGCAACAATAACATCGTCTATTCCCACTACCGCTATGCCCGAAGCTCTTATGAGACATATGCAAAACCTCCCCCCTAAGCTCTCCCAAATATTAATGCATCCAACTCTCCAAGCAACCCTTGCCCAGGTCCTTGCAACTGCCCAACCTTCACAACCACTAACAGGGCCACCAGCTATGGAAGCTACAATGCTTATTTCAAAAGAGTTGGAGGAACGAGAACAGGAAGCCTCGAAGTCTATCGAGGAGGAGGCTGACGAGTATCACAAGCACCTTGAGTACGAGCACCGAACCATCAATAGGGTGGTTTATGAGGAGGAGGAGATGGACTCTTCCGAGAGTGGAGATGAAGAGGGTGGCTCAGGTGCTAAGAAAATCATCCAAACATTCGATGAGGACCTTGAGGAGGAGATGGCGCAGCAGCTAAAGAATGTTGGGGAGGAAACAGAGGAATCACCACATGGTGAAGAAGGGCAGCCGCCAGAAGAGCAGCAGATAAAGGACCTAACCGAGGCTGAAGCCCATGTTATCACAAGCCCCGAGGCCGAAGTTGCCGAGGAGAAGAAAGAAGAAGAGGCAGCGAAAGAGGAAAGTCCCATCCAGCAACCATCAGCCGGGCTGCCTGTCAAGTGCCTCATATTCGTTCATGACTTCGATGAAGAGGAGGATGCCACCAAAGAGAAAGGAGAACCCCAAAAAGGAAAAGAGGCAGAAGTCTTTCCTTTGACTAAGAAGGGCGAGGGTAGCCGTGATTAACCCAAGGATAAGTCTGCTATGCCCGATTGGTTGGAAAGGCAACTTGAGAAGATGACCCCAGTGCTGAAGGACCTAAGGGTAAGGTTGGATGCCATCTTGGCTCGATCCTAGATCACGACGAAGAAGGAGAAGAAGCCCAAGGTCCAATCTAAGATAACAATGGATGCTTCCGACTCCCGAGTAGCACAAATTGCAACACCCACTGTTGGCCAGGCTGGGGTAAGCTACAATATCTCCACCATTGACTTGGGGACAGCAACCAGAGAGCAAAAGGTTGAGCACCTTGAGGAGTCGGTGGCCACAGTGGTGCACCTGATAAAGCAGGACAAAGTCTCCAAGGATGAGCTCAAGGCACAGGTTGTAGCATTAACTGATTACATACAACAATGGTCCTCAGTGGATGACCTGCCCACTACCTCCACTGTCGTGCCACAGTTGCTCTCCAAAGAACAGATTGATAAAATGGAAAGAAGGAAGAACTTGGAGAAAACCACTGAGGATTTGTTCCGACAAGTCACATACGTCAGAAACATGGGAATCAGCAGGGCTGTGCAGACAGCCAACAAGTTCTTAGACTTGATACAATCTCTAGAGAGCATGAAGAGGCTCTGCACTAATTTCCCTGCAACCTACGACTCCACCTTCCCAAGGATCGAGGCCATCCTTCAAATGCCTGAGGCCACGTGGGAAGAGAAGCTAGAGCTTAAGAAAGAAGATCACTGGCTAGTGGATGTGTGGCGCAGAGACCTCGACAATCAGAAGGAGAGGTTGGAGAAAATCCTAAGCAGAGTGGATCCAGACATTGAGTGGATCAAGGAGATCCAGGCGGAATGCGCCCAATATCTTAAGTTAATGACACGCTATGATATGCCCACTGTGCGAATGGATCCAGAGAAGATCAAACCATACTTCCAGGAGAAGATGAAGGATGTGACAGCTGGAGAAATCACAACGGAGTTCCTAAGTTTTGCTGCCCGCGCCTTCGACTAATCAGAGCTGTTTAGAGACCAAGGCTCGAAGTATGACGAAGATTAGAAAAGGCTGGAAGAAAATGCTAAGGAATGGAGCTATCAAGCATTGCAATGTGAAATCCTCGAGATAGACAAGCTCCAAGCGGTCATCCTCAAATATATAGAACACGTAGCTTCCGAGGAGCAGAAGGACAGCCCAGCCAAAGATAAAGACCTTCCTGAGGAGTAGCTACAGCAAAGAAAACAACAATCCACTAAAGGATGAAAGAGCTACAGTTCCATCCACAAGAAGACGAAATAGGGAAGAAGACATGAATGTATTTTTTAATTGAGATCTATTTGGGGGTAGGTGAAACCCTATTTTGTAATGAATCGTGGCCACATAATGAGAATGAATCTTGGCCATTCATTCAACTTTTTGAAAACTATAAATAGGGCACTCCTCTCATTTGCAAAGGGAGAGTCGAGTTGTTGTAAAGACATGCTACAAAAATTTATAAGAAATAACATTGACTTGGTGTATTTCCTTGGTTTCTTCCATGTTGCTTGATTCATTCTCCAATGTTAGATGTTTGGCTTAGATCTTATTGTTGTTTAGTTAGCTGTCTTATTTCTTTGGATAAATCTTAGGAATGTTGTTGGGTGATTGTGAAAATTTATGCCTTGTTGATGATCCCTTAGTCCATACTTTTTGTTGTTTGCTGATGGCAGATAGCTGTGCAAAGTTAGCCTAGACTTAATTTTAAAGCTGCTCCGAACATTTATCTTTGATTCATGCATGTATGTGGTGGATAAATGATGAAATATCTGCAGCCCTTAGAAGATAGCACAATTTCTATGATACTGTGAAACCCCTGGTTAAGTGGGATATTGTTTTGAGAAATTTTTCATTGTAGGAACTCCATTGTCACTATTCATAGCAAGCTTCACACTTAGGAACTTTTTCTCCCCTTTGCCTTTTCCCCTCTTTTTTAAGAACTAACCTATGCTAAGGTTCATTGCACATTGTAAAGCCAAATCCAATAACTAGATGGAGTCCAAGATTGCTGTTTGAACCTACAGCCGATGCGTAATAGCTTTTATCCTAAGAACTCCATTTTAAGATCCAACTTCCATGCTTTGTGTCCTTGCTTTGTATTTTCTGTAAGACCACCTTGTGATTCCAGCAAATCAAATCAAACTACTGAGGTATCTAAGCATTGTCATCACCTGACATCCGAGAGACCTTGGGATAGTGTTCTGCAATTCGATTGTGGGAGATTGTCTTTCAAGAGAGGTAGTGCACCTACGCACTACCTGTGTTGAGAAGTGTATAAAAACACCATCAACAAGTTGGTCACCCAAAAATGTGCACATGCTTCACCCATTGACTCCTCTCAAGAATGCCTACCATCTCACTGAATACTCCACTCTAGACGCTCTAGATGATTTGGATGATTTGGACTCTTGAGATTTAGAGTGCAATTGAGGAAAAATAACATCTCCTATTCCTATTTGTAGCTCGCAAACCCTATTTTTTCTCATTAACCTAAGTGATCCCCCTACCTAGCCTCTTCCCACTATTTCTTTTGCTAATTTTCTATCAATTAACTTTAATTTTTTACCATATCCACTAGACCTAGCACATCCTTCCTATTGCAATCTTGATTAATGTTTTTCTTGGCCAAATTCTTGAGGGGGCATCTTATCTCAATATGTCGATCATTGGGGTATGTTGGGGTAAGAAACCACACAAATTTTCACACCACCATAATTTATTTTCAACAACACCATAAAACACATTTTCTTAGAGAGGGAGAAAATTTAGACACAAAAATGTCTAATGCATTTCCATTTTTCAATTTTATCATTTTCTTGTCAATTATTCTATCCATATTGATTAAATATTTTATATTATTTAATTAACTTATCATTTTCTATACAACATTAATTCAAAAAAATCATATTACTTATTTTGGTCCATTGCAATTAAATAATTTTTAAAAAATATTTAATTAACTAACACTTTCTCTATAATTGAGTAAA
Organism: Sequoia sempervirens; assembly: GCA_007258455.2. Classification (NCBI taxonomy): domain Eukaryota; kingdom Viridiplantae; phylum Streptophyta; class Pinopsida; order Cupressales; family Cupressaceae; genus Sequoia; species Sequoia sempervirens. The sequence goes on along the minus strand of VDFB02105785.1, from coordinate 157,823,092 downwards.
TTACAATAATCTATTTAATTACCTCTTTCCCTTCAATATATATATATAAATAAAATTGATATTTTATCTATTCCCCAACTATACTTTATGAATCAAATAAATTTATTTAATTAATTCTTTCAAAGATTACACCCCATCAATCTAGCCTGTTTACTAATTTTAGCTCCTTCCATATCTTGATTTTTCTTATCCATTGATTCTTCTAATTAATCTCCAAAGTTGTTCAAATATCAAGTGAAGCATATAAATAAATCCCTTTATTCACACATTATCTCCTAGAGCAATCGTTATTAAGAGCTATTATTATCATTATCATTATCTAGAGCAAAGCTATCTTGAGAGCTACTATCTATATCATTATGTATCTATTATTTTTGGGCATATCATTATCATTTATATAATTCATGATATCATACTATCATTGTTCTATCATGGTTATGCTACTTTGAAGAGTAACCCACGTATCAAGCCTTTAAGAAAATATCAAAGAAATAATTGAGCAAATCGAGGTATATGCTATGGTATAATTTTTCATTATTTCATTCGTGCATAGATCTTAATATTTATTGAATGATTGTTGATTGTGAATTTATCACTTTCGTTGTATTGTTCCTATTTTTCATGATTCACATTTTTATCTAACATCTACATCTAGGGCTTGTGCCTGAAACAATCTAACATAGTGTTGAAAAAAGTTATGAAGGATATTAGGAATGATATATTATTTGGTCATCCTCTCTAATATTATTTGGTCATCCTCTCTAATTTACTTGATCTTTTGAGGAGAATGCTTATGTCATATAGTTAAGGAAAATTCTAGATATAGCACATTATTGCTAACTTTCAACCAATGAAGTTTGGCTTTGATTTTAGATCCCTTAGTAGAGTAGGAATTAACCACCTACATAAAGTGACACTTATTAGCCACCTAAACATTGAATGGCATGGGAAAATGTACCACTTTGAGTGAAACAAAGAGTTGGCTAAGTTTTAATAACATAGCTATGTAGATTAATATATTTTTACCAAAAATTGTCTAAAAATTATTAAGAAATAGGTAGTACAAATTATTTTGTTGGAAAATCATTCAATCTATCCATAATAATCTTTTAGATGTCACACCATATTTCAAACATGTTAGCTCAATTATGTGTTAAAAATAATTGATTATTTTTAGCCTTAATTTTTTTAGGCCCCCACTAGATCTTGAATTAGAAAGTGAGTGATCTAAAATAACATAATCTAACATTAGTTCCACTAGAAGCAAAAGATAATTGACAAAAGAAAAAGTAAGGTTGGGCCAATAATGTTAGAAACCAAGATCTGAAATGCAAACCAAAAAATAGCCTTCCACAAAAGAGAAAAACAAAAAAGATAAAGAGTTTGCATAAAAACATGCAAAATGATATATTCAAAGTACAATAATACAAGAGAAGAGGCTTGCTTATAAAGGAAAGCATGCACAACCCTAATCTTAGCTTGAGCACAAAGCAAGCTCAATAAAGATGAGGATGACAATAATAATAAACCTAGGAATTAAAATAATGCCTAAGTAAAGTTATGCAAGGTGTAATAAAATAATTACACCAACACCCCCCATAAGTGCAACTTAGAGAGAAGAAGATTATTATGCAAATGATATGAGATGGGTCCCGACAACAAAGGCCTGATCAGGTACCCATTTAGAAATGAAAAGAGAAAGAGGAAAACCCCCCCTTCAAAGAGATGAACTGCTACAAAGAATCACTGGAAGAACTCTGATGAAGCAACACAGGAACTCCAAATACGACAAGCAAGGAAAGATACTCCTGTCTACAAGAAACCAAAATGGAATTATAATAATGCGACAGCAGACCCGATGCCAAGGAACACTGGAAACTCACATACTAGAACAACCCTAAAATTTGTAAGCAATAGTAGATGAAAGGATGAAAGGACCCATAATGATGACAAATCTGGAAGTTGTGTCTCTTGATGCCAATGCCAAACTGAAACTAAAACTACCCCATAAGACGAGTACCATCAAAATTCTGGAACATTAACCATAAAAACATGGCCCTCAAACTGAGAAGGATCTGAACCAATGCGGATCAATAACCATAAACTCCCAATCTGAAGTGTGAACCAATGCAAACCAAAGATGTGTCCAGCTAAGCAAGAAAGAGGCCAAAAGAAACAACAAGAAACCATATATAACCAATGCGAGTTGTCATCAAAACAAGATGAGATCAAAGTGCATGCACACTCTAATCAGATTATTATGCAACAAACCCCCCTAATGGAACTTTATCTTAGTTCATTTATTACAATATCCAATGATTGTAAAAGGAGAGAAAGCAAAACATGCATAAACTACAGAGAAAATGCAAACCTAGTGCATGAAAACAAAAAAGAGTGCATGCACAAACCAAGGTATACATCTGCCTCCATGATGAAAAATCTTCAAATTTGATTTCTGAAAAATCTGTTTATAATGAGTAGCAAAAACAGAAACCCATAAATTTTTTGAAGCTGAAATAAAACCCAAAAATTGTTTTTTGATCCAGTAAGTAGAAGATGAAAGAATAATTTTTTTAACCTTTAGCCAAGAGAAAAAATGACGCTCGACATTTTCTGTGCAGCTATTTTCTTCAGATCCTTGCAAAAAATAAAAAAACTAAAAGATACCCAAATCGGATTTTGACCCTGGCTACAAAACCTAGAAATCATTTTTCCTACAACTGAGTGGAAGCTGGATTTATGAAGCAAAACTAAAAACGGCTCCAATAAAAAATTACTTTCATCAAACCTCAATCTTTTCTAGTGCTCTGAATCGAATGAAAAAACTCGATTTGATCCAAAACGCTGCATAAATATACTCAAGGAGAAAAACCCTTGAGGGACTCCGAACGAACTCTGCAATGATTTTCTCAAAAATCTGAGAAGGGGTTGCAAATCAAGGCTCTAATACCATGTTAGAAACCAAGATCTGAAATGCAAACCAAAAAATAGCCTTCCACAGAAGAGAGAAACAGAAAAGATAAAGAGTTTGCATAAAAACATGCAAAATGATATATTCAAAGTACAATAATACAAGAGAAGAGGCTTGCTTATAAAGGCAAGCATGCACAACCCTAATCTTAGCTTGAGCACAAAGCAAGCTCAATAAAAATGAGGATGATAATAATAATAAACCTAGGAATTAAAATAATGCCTAAGTAAAGTTATGCAAGGTGTAATAAAATAATTACACCAACAAATAACATGGCATGATCAAGCTCCTTAATGACCTTTAAAAACAACTACACAAATGAGACCAAGTGTAACAAATTTTACATGTGTTTTGGTGGACAAAATTAATGTCATAAAAGCCCAATCTATTATGCATGTAGAACCATGTCTCTGTCTTGATAATTTTCCAATGCATCAAAATATTCTCTTGTTTCTTATATACCATCTTAATCATATTAAAGTCATCATTAAAAACCCATAACATGATTAGAAGGTCATTTTCAATCCACCATCATATAAAATTATTTGTATCCACATCATTGGAGGAATAAATATCAAGATAAAGATGCAATCATGGTTGTCTTGATATTGAAAAGGGCTTATAAATCTCAATTTGTTTGGCCACAGTCGCAAGTACCATTTGACATCAATAAATGTTAACATGCCACAAGTGACAAAGATCTTCATGATTACTATTGAAACAATTAGTACCTATCCACATGACATGGCAAATGATTAAAACTAAAAATAAAGAAACCTTGATTTCTAGAAGATAATATCTAGAAAAGAAAATATTTGTCAAAAATATTGCACCATAAATTAATGATTTGGTTCTCTCAAAATCCTTACATTCCATGAGATACAATTCATGAGGTAAGAGGATCATGGGATATTTCCTTATATTCTAACCCTTGCAATACAAAAACCCTACTCTTCTCAAAACTATTCTAGCTGGCCTAAGATAAGGCACAAAATTGAATCTACCTTATTTTACAAGAATTTTATCCTTATTCAACATCCTATGGAGGGATATAAGACTATCAACCTCCCTTAAATTGTGGCACAACTTCCCAAGATAAATAAGGAAATAACCCTCATAGGAAGTGGAATTCTAGAACAGGGTATGTGTAGGATCATGATGGGCCAAAAAGTGACAATATGATGGGTATGTGGTTGACGACCCTTTTTTTACCCAAAAATAATGAAACGAAAAGGGTTTTTAAAGGAGATTATCATCTTTTAACCAATATAAATTATGTTTTACTTTGAATTTAATAAATAATTATTATTCATTTTCTATTTGAATTACAACTAAAATCCTGATTGATAAGCTAATTGAAAAAAAATTATACATTTAAAATGGTATCACATTTTTTGAATCTGAAACATGTGTCACATTATATGCTTCACATACTATAGGATTAAAAAAATAAAAATTGAATTTCATGTAGTTTTGACCAAGTTAAGGTGGTCAGACATAAAAGTTTTTATATTTTTTAAAAGTTGTAATAAAAAATTCATAATTAATTATTTACTTCGAAAAAAATTACAAAAAAATATGTATCACAACAGGACATGAGTTCTCTACTGATATCTAAAATCTTATCAAAAAATATTATCATTTTATTGTGGTTAGGGTGGTTAGACAGACACCTACTTCTTATTTTTTCCCTAAAATTTAAGTACTACTACATTGAAATTTCAAATTTTCAACAAATAGATTGTTTTTTAAAATAAACCTAGTAGTTTAGAAACTACATTCAATTTGCTATAGAATCTATTCTTACATATTTTTGAAATAATATAGAAAACTTATTCAAATTTTTACGGCAAGTTGCCTAACTCTGATTTTTTTGATTTTTTCGCCACTTAAGGGCCTATTTTTTCCATGATGATCCTACACATACCCAAAACCAAGGTGTAGGGGCCTCTTTGACATACTCACTGGAGCTTTGGTAAGATTTGGTTGAAGTTCAATCACTTTATTTTCTTTCTCACTTGCCTATGATTGAAAATCTACCCCTATGAGATTTATTAATTTGTTGTTAACGAAAGGGAAAGAGGGACACATATTTCTAGATTTGATGACAACACCATTGTTGGGACCAAGATTAGAATGATAGTTTTTATATGGGTCCCATTACAACCCTTTTTATGGTTGTTGATATTAGTCAAACACACTTCTTTTTTTTTTCCTCAAGCGCTAGCTTAGACATTATCTTAGGCTTGAAGGAAGTTAGAGGGTAGTCTATGATATTTTTTGTTTAGATGCTTGACATCAAAATAAAATGTTAAGTAGGTTTATATACTAAAAATTCTATAGATGACACATGTCACCTATTTATGTATCAATTATTTCTTGTCAATCTTGAGCAAGGTTAATTTCTAAGAAAACTCTATGTTGTGACCTAGCCACATAATTTTTTTTTGGTCAACACATATAACCCCAAGAGACGACACAATCTAGTTGAGGAAGGGACAACATGACAAGGGAAAACTATCATATTTGAGTTAGATAGACACCTTAAGAGTTTGTTAGTTGGTCACTATGAAGTCCCTTATTTGGGGAGAGAAAAAAAGTAGTGAGCTACACATGTAGCAAGGACCACAACATAGGACTATATTTGAATGGTTAGCTTATACAAAGAAAAAGAGAAAGAAGCCTACCATTAAATTATAGCTCCAAATCAACTTAAACCCTTGGGGAACTCACACTTGATATTGATCTAGTAGTAGAGAATTCCTTCATATGGCACACAACTAACAAAATAATCAATGAGCATAAATTGTTCAACCTATTAAAAAGCACTGTTAAAATCAAGCTCTAGACTTAAGCATTTTTCATGGAAGGATTTTCACACAAACTTGTGAGATTTTTTTTAGTGTCATCATTGCCCACTTCAATTACTAACACTTCAACATTAACAAATGAAATAAAATATTTAAGTTCCACAAAAAGCACCATCCTACTTTTTTCATTGGAAAAATGCATATATTAATAATAAAAAAAAGTACACAAACATAAGAAGACACTTTCAAGATAAGAATCTTAAAGAAGCCACAAAGGAAAGGATTCAACAATAGAGCAAATCAACATGAAACATTTGCAAGTGACAAAGAAGCTGCAACTTACAAATTGCACTACATTAGACATCACTTTTTCTCCAAGAGGATAAAGAATTTTCTCCTTTGTAACAATTTCCATAGATGAGAGAAGAGATCTATGGTGATTCTTAGCAATCGCCGCCAATTGGGACTACACTTGAGCTATTTGTGTCTTGATCTCTAAATTGATGTTGAGTTTTTCTTTCGAGGCTTTAACAAATGTTGACTACTGCAAGATAATGCTGGAGAAAAAACCATGCATAATTACTTCCATAGGCTAGAAGTCATTAGAGAAAATTGCTTTTCATTAAATCTTCCAAATATACAATAGAATACATTGACAAAAAGATTGTAAAACCATATTTTTAGACAAATACAACCTTATCAATGCTGATTTCCAATTTAACTTTCTATAAAATATAGCAGGGATAAGGGCCAAAGATGTTTGCCAAATTTCTTAGGTATACTTGCGCATCCAAAAGGCATGCAATTTAATGGTTTCTAACTTGTGACAAAAAGGACATCTAGAGGAGTGGGTAGGGAAATTCAGCGGAAAGACGCATTAAACCGCGCATATTTATGTTCTGCTTTAGAATATAAATTGTAGAAAAACCCCACATACAGGCAACGACTCATTTTCAGATTCATTTTCGTGATGAAGACTTCAAGTGAGTGAGTCACCTCGTTGGATATAATGACAGCCCTAAAAATGATTTTTAAGTTAATTTAAAGTAAAATAAAATAATATTTAAATAAATAAAATAGTTCTTAAATATTTTTGAATTAAAACAAAAAAATTATTAAGTAAATTAAATAATTGTAAAATAATTAAATACATATATAAGATAATTAATTATTAATATATATCATAAATGTATTTTTGATAAAATATTTTTATAAATGTCTTGAAATATTATTTTAAAATTATTTAATAATTTTTTTTTTACAATTATATTAGATTTTTTCAAAATATGAATTTTAAATTATTTCCTTTACAACTATTGTATTTATTTAAAAATTATATAATTTTTTATAGGAGGAAGGGATAAAGTGTAATGGTATAAATTTGTTAAAAAAATGATTAAAGAGTCAACATATATATATTTTTTAAAAAATTATAAAATAAAAATAAAAGAAAACAATGTAAATAAAATTAAATAATTTTGAAATAATACTAAAGTAAAATAAAATAATTCCTAAATAAATATAATAACTTAATATTGATATCTCTTAAGATGCTTATATTATTAATTTAATTAATAGTTATTTATTTAATAGATTCTATAGTAATTTTAAATTTTAAATTAATATTTTATTTAGTAAAGTACACATTTTTTAAAGAGTTATTAAACTATTTTTATTCAAGTATAAATATATTATCATTTAAGCTTTTCATTTGTTTTTGTGAAGGAACTCCAGCTCTTTTGATACCACTCTATATTAGCTCACTTATTAATATTTTTTAAAATAAATAAAAAGTAATAAAAAAATCTTCCATAAAATGAAAAAATGAAATATTTAACATGTTCACTTTGAAAAAAATTAAATTATTTTTGAAGAGGAGAATTTCCTAGTTTTTAATTGTTTCAAAACTAACTTATTAACAACTAATTAACAAAATAAGTTGAAGAATTTATCGAATAGTATATGTTTTCTATTTTTTAAAATATGTAGTTCTAAAGCAAAATAAAATAACTCTTAAGTAAATAAAACATGTATAAAATATTTCTAACTCAATCAAAATAACTCCTCAAACAAAAATGAATAAAAATAAAATAAAATAATTAAATAAATCAAATAATTCTAAAATAAATTTAAATTTAAAACAGTTCTACAATAAAAATAAATTAACATATTCACCTTTAAAAAAATCTATTTTACATATTCTTCTCAAAACATTTATTTTCAATCAATTTATTATATATAAAAATAAATAGCAAAAAAAAAAACTCCCAACATATTTAAAAGAGGCTAATTATTTAGCAATGAAATTATAATTTGATTCATACAAAACTTGACAGGGAACAACCAAATTTAGAAGTACGGGTAGGTATAGTCCATGCATTTACTTGGTCTCAAAGTTTCTATAGTAAACTCTTCTTTGTTTTTTATTAAACAAAGTTGGATAATATGAGAAAATAGTAGTTCACCAAGAAACTGCACAAAATAAAGAAAATTATACATTTTATAACCCAAAAAAAGACTATAACCCAAAAACAACAAAATAACAACTTCCAGTCAAAAGGAACAAGTCCATCCAAAGGCTGTTAAAAAGGTCATCCCTCGTGACAATAACCTATAAGATATTCCTATCACCACGATGGCCATAGTCATAAAATGTCCTTTTGCTACATTTTATATTCAAAACCAGAATAAAACATGGCTTTCATTTTTCTACGTTTTTCAGGTGGTATTTTAACTTTCTACATTCAATTACGAATTCCCTTACGTTAAAAAGATGGCTTTGCTCATATACTTATTCACCATTAAAATCACAATCAAACTTTGTCATACTTATTGACCGTTCAAAGCAGACTCAATTCATCCGTTCTTATAAATCTTTGTCCAGGGGGGGCACACACCACACATCACAGTTTTTATTCATTACATCTACCTAATTTTATTTGATGGGCAGCTGCTTATCATGCCAAGTAACTCATCCGACTGCCAAGCTCATATTAGATGATGGCGGGCTAAGGGAATATTCAGAGCCTGTGAAAGTAGCAGAGATTTTAAGAGAGAGAGTAGAGTTCTTCGTATCCCATTTTGATTCCATGGATTTTGATCACTATTTAATCCCCCTTCATCCAGGGCATCAATTGCAAGCGGGTCAGCTCTATTTTCTTCTGCCTCAGGAAAAGTTGCAAAACCCCCTGCCCTCCTCAGAAATGGCTGCCTTGGCCGTAAAAGTAGTAGCTGCTTTGCGACGAAAGCAGAACAAGAACAACCGCAGAAAGTGTCGGCGTTGTAAAATAACGGCTTAGGTGGAGCATAATATGGACGGGCACCAAATTTTGGAAAGCTTCAATCATTTGAAGGAATCCCCTTCATTAAATTCCACATTCAGAGGAATCGCCATTCGGCAATTATAGGGGTTTGCGGAAAATGAAGCTCGGCACAATTGTGGAAGCCTTTGACGATTACTTAGACTACTGCAAATGGGGAAACTGTTAACTGCCTTGGAATGCATTATGAGGGACAATTTCCCAGGAGATCCCGTTTGCAGCCATTAGAATGTGTACTACCCATTCTTTGCCATGATCATTATTCCTGAGCAGATATTTCCTAGTTCTTTTTGGGGGCGGGGTTAGGGTTTTATATCAAACTTAGATATTGGATATTTTAATTAAAAGATTGAAGGGTTTTTATTTTTATTTTTTATTTTTATTAATTTATTTTTTGGCAAAGTCAATAGGGAAATGATTTATCAAGAGTCTTATTTTCATCCAGATTTAATCTCTGATGAACATATTCAAAACCATTTAGTTTTACAAAATAAAAGAATTTTCTCTTAATTTAAATTTATAAAGATTCTCAACAACTAATTTTAGGAGAATGTCTATTTGAAAGGTCGATGGGCTTCTACACAAGAGTTCCTTTGGGAAAGAGATATAAGTAACACTTTTTGGGTATTTTAAGATTTATGTGAATTATAATTGAGACACAAAATAAATGGTAAATTTAAAACAATTTTTTTTTGAATTTGATACAATTTCTTCTATGATCACCAACAACATTTTTTTCATGATTTTTTTGAGATTTTATTTGAGATTATTAGTTGTCCTTTTCAATTAAAAAACCTAATTTTTAATAATTTCTTTCTTTTAAATTACTTAAAAATAACAATTTATGAGATATTTCTTGATGAATCGATGTTTTTAATGGAGTAGGAGGTGAATGCTTAATTATTCACATGCTCAACCATTTTGAAGACTTTCAAATTTAGACTCGTTTATATAATTTAGTTTGATCAATATTTTGTTGGTTTGTTAAAAAAATATATTTTAAATTTATTATTTGTTAGATAATACATAATTTTAAGAATTTTAAAAATTAAATATGGTTTTCCATCTTTTTGTGTGTTTTGTAGTAAGGTATTTTATAATTTTACAATATTTTAATATTTTATTGATTAAGAAAACATGTGTTTATAAATTTTTTAGAAGTTTTTAAGTTATAATAATGCCTCTTTGTGTAAATATTCTAAATGATCTAGATGAGCTTTTTTTAACATGTTATCTTTTTATTCTAAATTTTAAGGATGTTAAGATTAGATTATTATTGAGCAAATATTTTGACTTTGAACAATTTGCATTATCGAATATATTATTATAGTATAAATAGTTGATATGAAATGTAATCCAAGTCTAATATTTGATTTTTTTAATCACCAATACTCTAATAATATTAAATTTGATGATGGTGCATGAATTTATCATGTATCTATCAATGCATTATTAATGTTAAATAAATACTCTTAAAATTAATTTGCTTCTACTCGATCCATTTTTTTTATCAAGTGTCAAGTGCAATTTTGTAATACTCAAAGTCAAGGATTATCATATATCCATCACAAATAATCAAATAATATCTTAAAAAAATTAAAGGACATAAGATTTTTGCCTAAAAAGAAGCTTGAAGCTTTGAGAAGAAAAAATTCATTTTTTGAAAGAAAAATGAGTAACCTTAATTCATTTGTAATGGATTGCTTCTAAATAGAACCTACAAAGACAACACTATATAAACTCCAACTATACATTTACATCAATTATCAAAACATGCCATTGGAATGTTGATCATGGTGTTCTATCTAAATATGGAGCCATTAAGGGATTCCTCCACTTGTGAAATGAAAAACTCATTCCTAGTGGTTGTGCATATTTCCACCATTTCCTACAAGTTTAAAAAATAGTTTCCTTCTATACATCACCTTCTTATGAGCATCTCTTCTTTTAAAAAGACAGCGTTTTTCTTCCCCATCTCAAGTTTTGGTGGATTGAATAATATAATATACTTTATTTCATCCTCTTTTGTGTACATTACTATTTAATCTCAAATTATTTTAGGACATGTGTTAATTAAAAGTGTTTTTATTTTGAAAAAAAACTTATTAATAAAACAAGTTTAATCATGTAAAAACACTTAAACTTAAACTAATCAATTAGGTTAACATTTTATTTAAACACACAATTATTTGTTACTAAGTGAAAATAATAATCTTGATCAACTGTATTGAATTTTTTCAAAATTTAAACAAAATTAATTAAATCATCCATTTAGTTATAAGAATTGAATAAAATAATTAGAAAAAGGAGAACCCTGTTAGACTGAATAGTTTATCTATTCACTATACATAAATTTCTTAAGTTGACAAGGTTAGACAACATCTTGTCTAACTGAATGTGCAACCTTTTAGACCTCTAGATGTTACCAAGTTATTTAGTAAACCTCATGTGCTACATTGTTGAGGTTGGAAGACTTTCCATCTCATCTTAGAGGTCACTCAACACTTGGCATAAAGGTTGATGGCTTGGTTAAAGAGTTTGTTGGTTTGCACACTCCAAGTGACCCTAAGGTTGACACCTATAAGACACTTGTTTACTCATTTGTGCCACATATTGGGCATTGTCAATACACCTCATAGGTGGATTGCCTCTTCCTTTCCTATATATGCAAGGCTTTGTACTCATTGTAATTTGGGTAATCTAAATATAATATTTGCATTGTTCACTTGTGCTTGTTTCTAATTTCCATGATCTCCTAATTCTTATATGATATCAAAGAATATGGAGAGATAGTTTCAAACCAAAGGTGGATCAATTTGTTGTATTTAATTTTTTTTATTCCTCTCCCTATTAATAATCTACTAGAAAGAGCGAATTGACACCACCCTTGTTTCAAATTTGGCATTTTGAAATTTTGGAGAGGCATCCAAATGCACCCCAGATATCTTTGTCATGGAAATTTGCATTAGCAAAGCTTCCAAACTTTAATTATTCCCTTTATTGGTGTTAATTGAGATGAATTTGTATATCCGACCTCTATGCAAAGAGTTCCCTCAACCATTGTCAACCTACATGGAAACTCAAGTCAATCCATGCCCATTCATGAGCCACATGTTGATTTTTTCGTAGCTTAAAAGGTGGAGTGTGGAGTTGCTTTAAAGAAACTTCAGTTGGATTTTCAACAACAACAAATTTTGTATTCATTAATAGAATGTTTCGAGTTTGTGAGGCTAAGATAAGACCAAGAGTTATTTTATGTGTGATTTAAAGTTGAGTAGCATGTAAGGAAAGTTTCTTTTCTTGCACGTTGATTTAAAATAGTTGAGGCTATGTATGTAAGATTGTTGTAGAAAATCAGTATTGTATTTTTGAAAGGAAAGTTTGATGTTTGGTTGAATAGACGATCCTACATTTGTAATTTTCTCCCCACATCGGGGTTTCCTAGGTAATTATTTGTTATTGTGTATCTATAATGATTGGATTTTTGTTATTTTTTCTTTCACTGTTATTAGTTGTTAATTAACCCAGTTGTATTAATTGTTTTAAATCAGAAAGAGAAATTGTTTTGATTCTATTATGTGAATTTATTATGCAATTAATCTGTAGTTAGGTTATAAGAAATTAACAGGGTATCAAATCTCTAAACTCTGAATACGAAGCCAAGATTTGTGATGTAGATTTCAAGAAAAACAAAAATTGTCTCCAGTTTCTTTTGTGACTATGGCAACTAGTTTTCAATATGAAGACAGGCTTGAGGCTTGTGAGATTTTCTCAGTGTCATCGTTTCCTATTTTAATTCCTAACATTTTGACATTAACAATTGAAACAAAATACTTAAATATTATTAAAAAAATCACGCTGAAACTGAGAAACCTAAAACTATGTTAATAAATGCAAACAAGAGAATAAAATTTTTCTACTTTATTAGTAAGTGGTTGAAAAACCAAGTAACACAAGCATGCAAACTAAGACCAATCTTACCCATAACTCACCTTTAAAAATTTTAGTTGAAGAATATTAATAAAAAAATTCATAAGATAATTTGCTACAAATGAGCAACTTGTTGAGAGAGTATTGCTTACTGATTCTTAAGATGATTGATAGTGCTTTATCCTTATGAAATTATAAAATATGCATCCTATGATGTAATCACCAATTATATTTGGTTCAAGAAATTGATGGACACCTTTAAGACCAATCTTATTCAGATAGTGCTACCTCTAAATAATATTTTTCAAATAGGTAGTACCTTTAATAGATGTTTCACTCCTTACCCATTTAGCAAACTTATAGAGTCTCTCTTTATCTCTATATTTACCTCCCTCCCCCCTTTTTCTGTCTCTCAGAGCTCTCTCTCCCTCCCCACCTCTTTCTATGTCTCCTCTCCCTCCCTCCTCCCACCCCCTCTCTCTATCCTCCTCCTCCCTCCCACCCTCTCTCTCTATCTATCCATCCCTCCCCCTCTTTCTATCTCTCCTCTGTTGATAATCAAGGTGAAGAAAGCTTGCAATATGAACTTAAATGAGTGAATGCAAATCTGAAATATGTAGATTAACCTTTAGCCTTAGTGTGAAGAAATAATGAGATCTAGAGAGAGAAAAAACATAACACATGCAACAATAGATTTACGTGGAGAAACCCCGAAGGGAAAAAACTCCACCACCGAAAGAGAGGCAAGTATATTACTGATAATCTCAAATATTACATGCAGCAATAGACTTCTCTTGTCATTCCCTGTAAATCCAATAACACCCTGTTACCTTGCAAAACTAAATTGAATAACTCTAGCTCAAGGCCCCAATTTATAGAGATTTGTGAGGATGAAAACCACCATGGTTTCACCAAACAATAAGCAACAATACCACCTAGAAAAACCCATGCCTCCCTCCTTGAAATGGTCAAAAAACACCAAAAATAGACTCTTATAGATGCTCTTATAGTTGTCATAAGGCATCTTTCATGCATGGGCACCTGGGGTCCAAACATATCATATTTTTTCATAGGAATATGTCATACTATTATAGCATCTTATGAAAATTGTCATGCATGTCATAGATGCTCTTACAACACCCTATTTTGACCCAACAACCTTAGTTTAGAAGATTCCAAGGTGAGACACCTAGCTAGTTTGTCCTTTTCCAAAAGGACAAATGGTAACGGTAACATTGCATTTACATTGTCTCTTTCACCACTGTTGGTCAAACAGTTTCACCTCTTATGGGTACATGTACAATACACTTTAGGAGAATAATAAATTAAAGGATTTACAAGGTTGATGACACCTAAATCCTAACATTCTCCCACTTGACATCGTACATTGTAAATTACACCCATAGAGATACAATTACATAGAATTAAGTACAGTGATAAAGGCCCATGGCCTTTTTGCACCAAGAGAACTTTTCCGTGGTGACTGGCTTCATAAGAGAATTTGAAACATTATCCAAAGTGTCAACTTTTTCAATCAAGACTTGTCCATTCTTAATCATTTCTTGCACAAAGTGATACTGAACATCAACATGCTTAGTACGAGCATGATACATAGGATTTTTAGCCAAACATGTGGCACTCTGACTATCACATTTGATCCTCACTATCTTGCAATCAAAACCAATACCATTACCAAGTCTTTGTAACCAAACTGCCTCCTTAGAGGCATGTGTAGCAGCCATATACTCTGCTTCAGTGGTAGACAAAGCAACTGTAGGTTGTCTTTTACTCATCCAACTCACTGCTCCTCCAAAAAAAGTAAACACATGGCCACTAGTGGACCTTTGATTGTCTAAGTCACCTGCCCAATCCGCATCAACAAAACCCTATATGTCCAATGAACTATGTTACTACCATGATGAACAAAACAATAATCAGAAGTTCCTTGCAAATATCTAAATACCCTTTTAACAAAATTCCAATGTTGTTTACCAGGGTTAGACATAAACCTGCTTAGAACTCCCACTGCTTGGGCTATATCTAGTCTAGTACAAACCAATGCATACATTAAACTACCAATAATGCTAGCATAAAGAACTTTAGAAATTTCATCAATATCATCATCCAATTTAGGACACATGTCTAAACTCAACTTAGTACCAACAGGAAATGGAATATTTACTAGTTTACAGTCTTGCATATTAAACCTTTGCAAAATAGTGTTAACATACTTACGCTGACTTAACCAAAGCTTTCTATAAACCCGATCCCTAATGATTCCCATCCCAATAATATATTTAGCAGCCCCTAAATCTTTCATGTCAAATGTGCCAGAAAGCTGAATTTTAAGTTCCCTAATCATTGCCTTATTGTTACCAATGAACAACATATCATCCACATATAAGACAATAATCAGTATCTGATCATCATTAACTTTAAAATAAACACAGTGATCCTCATCACTTCTAACAAAACCCATATTTAATGCAAATGCATCAAAATTTTGGTACCACATCCTAGGTGATTGTTTCAAACCATATGGAGACTGTTTTAACCTACAAACCAAGTGTTCTTTTCCTTTCACAACAAAACCGCTAGGCTGTTGCATATAAATTCTTCTTCTAGATCCCCATGCAATAAAGAAATTTTAACATCCATTTGTTCTATTTCTAAATCATAAGTAGCAGCAATGGATAAAAGGAATCTAATAGAAGTTAACTTAGCAACATGAGAGAATATTTCACCAAAATCAACTCCCTCTCTTTGGGAGTAGCCCTTGGCCACTAATCTGGCCTTGTACTATTCCAACTTTCCGTCTGCACCAAACTTCTTTTTATATATCCACTTACAACCAATGGCCTTTCTTCCTTTGGGAAAACTAACAAGATCCTAGGTGTCACATTTTTTCAAAGACATCATCTCATCATGCATGGCATGCATCCAAGACTCACATTCTTCTGAAGAGAGAGCCTCCCTGAAAGATCTAGGTTCATAATCAGTACATAACAAAAAAAAATTACAACAAAAATTAGGTGGGCTATACCTATCAACTAGATTTCGTTGTCTTGTGGATCTTCTCAAAGCTGGAGTAAGAGGTTCCTCCTCATTTTTTTCAACTTCTTTTGTTAAAACAGATTCTTTAGAACTCTCTTCTTCTTCTCCATCTTCTTGTCCATCTCTTTGTTCTTCCACATGTGCATCTTCTTGCTTAGTTTCAAAATGCATTGTCTTTGACTTTTCCTTTGGTTGCACATCTTCAGAGTTAGCTCTAAATTCCCTGAAAATAACATCTCTAGAAAATATCATCTTTCATGTTAGTGGATTCCAAAGTTTATAACCTTTAACATTTTCACCATAACCTACAAAGATGCATTTATGAGATTTGGGATCCAATTTAGACCGCTTCTCTTGAGGCACATGAAAAAAAGCCTCACAACCAAAGACCCTTAAATGTGAAACTGAAGGCTTTTTACCCAACCACATTCCATAAGGAGTTTTATCAACAAGAGCTTTATAAGGAGATCTATTAATTAATAACAAGCAGTACCAACAACTTCTGCCCAAAAGCATTTATCTAACTTAGCACTACTTAACATGCTCCTAGCTCTTTCCATTAATGTATAGTTCATTCTTTTTGCTACCCCATTTTGTTGGGGTGTGTAAGGTGTAGTATTTTGCCTAAAAATTCCTGCATGTTTGCAAAACTCATCAAATTCCTTAGAACAATATTCACCCCCATTGCCAGATCTCAATACTTTTATCTTATAATCTGTTTGCTTTTCAACCAATGCCTTAAATTCCTTAAATTTGGTGAAAACTTCAGATTTTGTATGCATAAAATAAATCCAAGTATATCTTGAGTAATCATCAATGAAGGAAACATAATAATGAGATCTACCCAAAGAATTTGTATCCACTAGACCACACACATCCAAATGAATTAGTTCTAACAATCCATTAGCTTTATTAGTTCCTTTAGGAAATGATGACCTATTTTGTTTACCAAACACACAGTCCTCATAGAAATCATTTTTACCAACAGAATAATCAAAATACCATCTACTAGTTTCTTATCAAGTATGGTCCTAAGACCTTTTCACCTATGTGACCCAATCTATGGTGCCACAACATATATGCATTTTTAGTGATAGTTACAAAAGAGGAGTTTATAGAGGCATGTAGTGTAAATAAATTCCCTATCGAGATCCTTTAGCAACCACCAAACTTCCCCTTACCATCTTGCAACCAGACTTGTCAAATGTCACATGCATCCCAAAATCATTCAACTTGGAAACTGAAATTAAACTGTAAGTCCCGAATACAAACATCATCAATGGTTTTAACCCTCCCATCATTGAAACACAACTTTACCTTTCCTTTACCAATAACCTTTTGTGATCTATTGTCACCCATGAAGACCTCTCCTCCATCATATTCTTTGTATGTAGAAAACCACTCCTTATGAGGAGTCATATGGAAGGAAGCACCTGAATCAATAAGCCAAGCATCATTACAAACTGTGTTAGCTGAAATAATCAAAGCATCAGAATCACCATTATCAAAGGACTTTTCCGTGGAGGAATCTGCATTCTTTTTCTTGTTTCTACATTCCTTCTTCACATGTCCCCGTTTACCACAGTTCCAACACTTCACTCTGCTCTTTCCAGGGGTCTTAGATCGTCCTTTAGACTTATCCTTCTTCTTATCCTCTTTAGGCTCTTTCTCCTTGGGCCTACCTCACACATGCAAAGCATCTTGGGAGCCACCATGCATGGTATGGGAATAATAGTATCCATCTTAGGTTCTGCACCACCACTTGTTATAGCAATAACTAAATTTTCCCAAGATTCTGGCAAAGAGAAAATCAATAAAATGCATTTATCCTCATCTTCTATTTTAACATCAATGGATGCAATATGACTTATAATCAAATTAAAAGCATTCAAATGTTCAGCAATAGATTCACCATCCTTCATCTTTAATGAATACAAACATCTTTTGAGATACAACTTGTTAGAAAAAATCTTAGTTTGGTAGATTTCACCTATCTTCCTCCAAAGCTTGTATGCCATGTCTTCTGAAGAGACATCCAGGAGGACATAATCTGTGAGACACAACTGAATAGTCCCTCGAGCCTTCTTGTCTAACTTATTCCAATCTTCATTCGACAAGGTTGAAGTAGATGGCTTCTTATCAACTAAAACTGGTAACCACTAATCTCTCTCCTCAAGAAGATCCTCCACTTTCAACTTCCACATCTCATAACCAGTTCCATTGAACTTCTCAATATATAGACGAGAGGTGGAGGCCATGGAATGCAATCCTTCACAAATCTTCAAAACCCACAACACAAAAGCTCCCACTACAACAAAAAACCTTCAACACTTTAAAAGGAAAGCATCCCTTAACATAACCGTTAGCTCTAATACAAAATGTTGAAAATCAAGGTGAAGAAAGCTTGCAATATGAACTTAAATGTGTGAATGCAAATCTGAAATATGTAGATTAACCTTAGCCTTAGTGTGAAGAAATAATGAGAGAGAGAGATAGAAAAACATAACACATGCAACAACATATTTACATGGAGAAACCCCGAGGGGAAAAAACTCCACCACCAAAAGAGAGGAAATTATATTACTAATAATCTAAAATATTACATGCAGAAATAGAATTCTCTTATCAATCCCTATAAAATCCAGCAACACCCTATTACCCTACAAAACTGAATTGAATAACTCTAGCTTAAGGCCCCAATTTATAGAGATTTGTGAGGATGAAAACCACCATGGTTTCACCAAACAATAGGCAAAAATACCACCTAGAAAAACCCATTCCTCCCTCCTTGAAATGGTCAAAAATACCAAAAATATCCTCTTACAAATGCTTTTACAGCTGTCATAAGGCATCTTTCCTGCATGGGCGCCTGGGGTCTAAAAATAACATATTCTGTCATAGGGAATCTGTCATACTGTCATAGCATCTTATGAAAACTTGCATGCATGTCATAGATGCTCTTACAACACCCTATTTTTACCCAACAACCTTATTTTAGAAGATTCCAAGGTGGGATTTGTCCTTTTCCAAAAATGACAAATGGTAATGATAACACTGCATTTACATTGTCTCTTTCACCACTGTTGGTCAAACAATTTCACCTCTTATGGGTAAATGTAAAAAACACTTTAGGAGAATAATAAATTAAAGGATTTACAAGGTTTATGACACCTAAATCCTAACTGTCTCTTCACTCTCTTTGCCACCACAAGGCAACTTATTGTCCCTACAAGGATCTCATTACCCTTATCTTGTCTTTCCAAAGGATTTGCACCCTTACATTGTACTTCACCAGTCTGAGATACAACTTGTTCCATTTTCTTTTTCCACACAAATTCATTCTTCCTTTCTCTTGGCTGCAAGTCATACTCACGTTTTCTTCCTACTATCCTATCTCTGTCAAGCATATTATTTTCTACTACATACATTCTTTCTTTCATCTTCATCCATGCATTATTTTCTCCCAAACATAATAACCTCACCATAGTCCTCTAGACCCTCAACCAATGGAATCAAGAAAAACTATCTCCCATCTTTTTCTATGGTGTAAGTATTTTTTCTACCATTATGCAAGGCCAACCTATCAAACTGCCAGGGCCTTACCAACAATAAATGACAACAACTTATGGGAAATATATCAAAAATCACATCATCTTTATATGGAATTATTTGAAACTCAACCCTTGCTTGTTCACTCACCATCAAAGACTGATTTTTATTAACCCATGACACCTTATATGGCCTTTTCCTAGGTACTCTTTGCAAATTCAATTTCTCTACCATCTCATGAAACACAATATTATTTGTACTGAATCAATAATGACTTTACATACCTTGTTTCTACACTTGCATGCTATCCTGAATAAATCCTTTCTTTGAAGCAACTCTTCCTCCTTTGCGGTCTTCAATATTTTCTTCTTCATCATCAACATTGCACCAAATCCAACCCTTGCAATCGATTTGTTTGAACTTGAGATACTTTCAACCTCATCTTGAATTATTTGAGCTCTTCTATTTGGTTTTCTTTCTCCTCCACTTATTGATGAACTAGCCTTCTCAAGTCACTTCCAAGTAGGATGTCCTGAATAAATCCTTTCTTTGAAGCAGCTCTTCCTCCTTTGTGGTCTTCAATATTTGCTTCTTCATCATCAACATTTCACCAACTTCAGCCCTTACAATCAATTTGTTTGAACTGAGCTACTTTCAGCCTCATCTTCTTGAATTATTTGAGCTCTTCTATCTAGTTTTCTTTATCCTCCACTTTTTGATGAACTAGCCTTCTCAAGGAACTTCCAAGCAGGATGTCCAAATTCTTGACAATGATAACATCTACCTACAAAAGTGTTAGAGTTTCTTCCACCTCCAAATATTCCCCTTGTGCCTCTATATCCACCTCTAAAATCAACAACTTTTTCATCTCTCTTGCTTGGTTCTTCTCCTTTATTTTCAGTTGCTTGCCTTGGAGTAGAAAAATTTCCTCTTCCTCTCACTATTTTCTCTTGTCTTCTCTTTACCTTCTATTTAGCCTTCAATGCCATTTTGTAACATTCTTCTATATTTCTAGGATTAGTCAAAGCCAACTTATCTTGAATATTCATTCTTAGGCCACCCAAGTACCTAAAAATTTTCTCATCTTTATTTTCATTTTGATTATGCCTCATGCTTAATCTATAAAATTCCTCGGTATATTCCTTTACATCCATTTCCTTTTGTCTCAAATTTTGCAACTTCTTAAACATTTAAACTTGATAATCTAAAGGTAGAAACTTACCTTTTAACTTATCCACCATATTTTCCCAATCCACAATCTTACAATTTCCTTTTTTCCTTCTCTCTGACTATAGATAATCCCACCATACAAGTGCATGACCCTTAAGCTTTGTTTTGGCAATCTTCACTCTCTATTCTTCAAGAATCTATTCACATTCAAAATAGTTATCCAAAGAAGCTATCCAATCTAACAATTCCTCTTCATTCAAATTACCATCAAAATTTTTTACATCTATTTTTACCTTGTATTTGTCACATTTTACAACCTTTATCGACTTGGCCATTCTCTGATCTTCTGGATCAAGCTCTTCTTCTACATCGTCAAACTCTTCATCATCTTCTTCTTCTAACTCACTGCTCTCAATTGCTTCTCTTCTCTAAATTTTTTCTAAGGTTACCAATCTATCTTTCAGTTCTCTAATCTCTTTAATTTAGTGGTTTCTCAATTCATTTATCTCCTTTTTTTTGTTCTTTTCTTTTGGAGGTATTTTGCAAACTTGCCTCTTCACCTTCCAATCACTCTTTCAAAATCTTCAAATTTTCTCCACAAAGACCTGGTACCCTCAATCTGATACCACTTTGATGTAGTAGGGGGAGGAACACAACACAAAAACACACAATTCCAATTTTCAAACACAATTATCAATTCACAATTCATCAAGATCTCTTCATTCAACAAGTTCATACTATTTCCTTGTAGCATATCAGTTCTGCTAAATCGGGTATTACTCCACTCTCACACCCTTTAAATTCACAACATAACACACATTAGGGATCCATTATAGATCCTTTCAACATATCAAACAATCACCAATAGTTACTTTGCAACAAATTTCTCAAATTAGGTTTTCCACGCCTTTGAGGGCTCAAATTAGCCCTCTTTTACAAAGGGACCACCTTCAAAACTTGTCCAAATATTTTTAAACCTTGGGTAAGCACTTAATACCTATCAAAACCTTATATTCCATCATTATATATCATAAATTCAAGCATTCACTAGTCAAACCATGAAGCCCTCTTCCTAGGTTTAAAAACCCTAGGTTTTATTGAAAGTAACACTTCCCAATCAACCCACAACCTATCAATTGCTCAAAATAGTCTAAAATACCATGATAATGCTTAATAAATCATAAAACCATGCTTCCCAATTCAAAAACTCAGCTTAAATCACTAAAACCTCTTTTTCCAATGGAAAAACTCAAAATTGCACCATAGGGCTTCTCACCCAACTCACTTCCAAAACTCCCCTGCACTCAACTCTCATATTACCACCTTTTACTAATGTAATTTACCCATTCCACCAAGAAAAAAGGAAAAAATAAAGGTGGAAAGGGTTTTAGAACATTTTTATTCTATCAAAACCCTCAACTATGCAAGTTCAAGCCGATTTGAGTAAATTGGAGATAAAATACACAAAAATCAATATAAACCTTCAAAATGGATTCAATGGAAATATAATTCAATATAATATGTAAATAAAAAAAATCTAGATCAATTAATTGATGTACAAGCCATATTGTACCTACTGCTACAACAAAAAACATAGGAAAATGGAGAAAATTTGAGTTTATTTTAATCTTCAAGCTTCAAAATATGTTCAAAAACCTTCCATTTGAGTTTCTCAAGGATTTTATAGTGTTTCCCACCTAAAAAAATCCACTTCAACTTCCAAAACTAACATTTGAAAGAGGTGACCATTGATCTCCCTCTTTAATACACTTTTACAACCCTTCACTATTTGTTAATTTGGCAACTTAGCACTTTTTGCACATTTTGAAAATTCTACTGACTAGACCCATAAATAATATAAAAAATGAACAATTACATAAAAATATGGTCTTATAGACCTTATTTTAAACAAAACTCAAAAAACTCTAAAGCCTAGACTTGATGAACTTGACTTCACAATTTTGCACCAATGGTGCTCCTGCACTAGTTGACACTAGTAGCTTTACTAATGACAACATAATGAAAATAATCAAAGCATGGATAAAATAAAATACTCATAATTTTTCCCAAAAATAGACACCAATGAAAAAATAGGTTTGTTAACATCAATGACAATACTAACTACTCATACTTGTAACATTAATGTGGTAAGATATTTGGTTTATGGATGGGTTCGTAGGGGTGGTTAGATACTAAGATGGTAAGTGATTAGGAGAGATGATTGGATCTTGATTTGGGTGAGGAAGTGTATGGGCATGATTTGGAGAAAGTTCTTTACATAGCTTGATTTGTTTGGATTGGGATAGTATTGGATGGCAAGGATTTATTAATTTTATGGGATGGAATGACTTTTTTGTGCTTTGAAGATTATGATCCTTTGAAAATAGTCCTACAAAGCCCCTAAAGGTTCTTTTGTTGATTATAATTTGGGTTGGAATAGCTTGGAATGTGAAGCTTTTAAGGATGAATGATTTACATAGGAGGTGGATGAATTATGATAGTGAAACATAGAAAAAAATAGGGTTTGCATCATCAAGATGAATGGATCAAGATGATGAACCATTAATTTTCACTATGTAACATTAAACTATGAAGGAAAAACATGAAAATAATAATAAGAAACTAACACTAATTTTTATAGCAACTATGAGGTGATTTTTAGAGCTTAAAATGGTGTGTACCTTGCTGCAAGTCTATTTTTAGGGCACAAAGGACTCATTTTCCTTTAGTGGCGAATGGGTCCCTATTAGGGTTTTTGAAACTAAGATCTAGGTTATTTTCGTTGATTCCTGCACTCTCAAATCCTTGGTTGTCAACTCTCGAAAACCTGTAATAAATTATGTAGCTTCAATTCTTTGTTCTTGCACTATGAAGGTCAATCTTGCAACTTGACAACTTTGACAATCTTGCTCTAAAATTCTTCTCCACTTGATATTCAACATATACATATGCAAAAAAACACTCAATGGAATAATTTTTATTTATTTATAGTGAATAGGGGTTTTCCTAAGTCAAACCCCTTGTAGGTAATTAAACCAAATGATAAAATAAGGAAATTGAAGCATGAACATGAAATGTGAAAATTGTCTTGGAGTTTAAATCTGCAATATAGCATGAAGTGGCCATGAATAATGTAGATCTTGATCCTTGAATAAGATGTGAAATAATGCTTGCAAGTAGATCTTCAATGCTACATCCTTATCTTAGCTCAACAAGATGTAGGAATGCACTATGCCCTAGACATGATGAAATGATATTGAATTGTTGCAATAAACTCTTGATAATTTTCCTTGAAATGCCTTTGAAAATGGTTTTGAAGTGATCTATAATTCTATTGTAAAGTATTAGGATGCTCTCTCAAAGTTTCTAGGTGAGACAATGTGAATTAACCCCATATTTATACTAAATCTAGAGATTAACCTTGAAATTCAAACAATTCAAGTCAACACCAGATCTAGAAATGAATATTATTAAAATCCTACTAGAATCAAATTCAATAAGGGGGTCCTTATTAAGGGAGGATCCATTCACTACCTAGGGTGAATGGGTCCTAGCACAAGTTTCTAGGACCTTTCCTTTGACAAGTGAAATAACATCAAAAACCCATGTGAAATATGCAAAGAAGGGGGGGTCCTATAGAGGGAGGACCCATTTGCCACCTAGGGTGAATGGGGCCTAGCACCAATTTCTAGGACCTTGATTTTTTCCAATTAATTTTTTTACAATTTTAATTATGGGTGTTAGGATAGATCTTCGGAAGGTGTCACAAATAAGGCTAAAATTTGAATTAAAGGGGCTAATTAACTATAATTAACCATAATTAATTAATGAGACCCTAGATAAGTGTGAAAGTGTGTTACAACACCTTACAACACCATAAATAAGGTAAAATTTAAGTGCATTTTATTTTGAAGGGTCCCAAGATCAATGTGAATGTGTACAACACATTACAACACTAAACCTAGGCAACATTAGGTTAATTCAATGACAATTATTCCCAAATCAAGTAAGGAAAAGGGATGCTTTTTCCGTTACTACATTTTTCTCCCACTTTAGTGATAGGATGACCCCATTTCAAACTCACACTAAATTATACATTCAAGACACTTAAGTATGCAGAAATAACAAAATACATAATCATACCCTATCAAAGGCCAAGAAAAATAAAGAAAAACAAAAGGATCAAGCATAACTATTCCAACGCGATGTGGAGCAGGGTTGTTTGTCTATAACATATACTACTCACTCTGGGGTTTTGGAATCTCAGTTTGTCCACTAGGTGAGTTATCCCAATAGGTAGAAAATGAGAGAATCATATTAGCTTCTCATACCATACCAAAGTTATCCTCTTGACAACTTCAATAAGGCACCACAATGTAATGATTTTTTTTTGTAAATACTTTTGTAATCTCATGTATGGAAGTTTTTGTTAAAGGGGATTTTTCTTTATTCATGTAAGGTCTTCTTCTTAGGGAGCATTGTGCCCAATGTATCCAAGAGAGGACAAGTCAAGAATATTAGATCACCACTTATGGGATGCCTCTCGTTCACATCAAGCCATGAAGGGAGATCATATGCTTAGAAACATCACACTCTTGGAGGACATCAAACCCAATGACACCACCAAGAAAATGACACATAAAGAAAAAGAAAAATCACACCATGAAATATGTTAAAATATGTCATTGATGTATGCCCCCACTTTAAAGTGGTTGATACACCATTGTTGTGAGAAATTGCTTTAAAGTAGCCAATGCTTTTCCTTAAGACATGAGAGCTTTCCTCAGAAAACCCTATGCCAAGTCATATATTTCCAAAATAAGCTATGTGATGAAATAGGAAGAACGGTTGCCCCCACAAATACATAGGGGATCTATGGATTTGGGGTCAGTATGTCTTTGCTACAATGTTTTTATAGAGCATGGAACTATCATCATTCCCCATATACTCATAGAACTAGAAGAATGACACAAAGAGAGAAAAAATAAAGAAAAATCCTTTCAAGTCAACATGGAAGATACCTAAATGTCTCAACACATTGCGTCATCCCCAAAAGGAAAACACAAGACAAATGAAAAATGATTATGACATATAGAAGAATTAATATACATATAGAGGAATGCACTAAAAGAGAGAGATACATCAAATGAAACATGGGGGATCAAATTACACACATGAATCACATAAAGAAAACATGAAAATGAAAAAGACTAGTTAGGCACATGCAAGCCAACCTAAAGTAGGTCATCCTCATCCCAATCTCAGTTGGTCTAAATAGAAGGAAGAAAACTAGCCAAAGGGACAAGAGAAAGATATGAACTATGGGAAGGCTATCAAATTCTTTCCCCCACTTAGTGCAAGGAAGAATGAGCCAAGGTAGGTGATGAGAATAAGCTCCTTGCATCAAAGATAATGATTTGCAATGTGTAAAACATGTAATAGTGAGAATGTTTCAGATCCTACAATGATTAAATGGAAAGGAGTGGAATGAATTCTTTAAGGGACTATTTCTATGATATCAAGTTGATTAAATATTCATTGCAAAGCATGACAATCATCGGTACTATGTCCAAGAGTTCTATGGTATCGACAATGTGGAAGATTTTAATCTTTAGGATATAGTTTTGGCATTTTTCCCATGGGTGGTAATATTATAAGTCCACAGTGTAGGAGTATCTATAAATTTATTTCAACTGCATTTGTTGGATAAGGGAATTGAAGTTTCTCTAGTTTGTAAGGCCTTCTGTGCTTGCTAGATTCACCAATTTCTTGTATTTGTTGGCTAGGTTTTCCAATTTCTCTAGGTGGATATAAAGCAGGAGGAACTGGGATGCCCTTGTCTTCTTTATCATTGTCACGAGGAGGCATTGGTTTCTCTTTAGGAAGGAGGAAACTTATGTCAGGAGGAGGATCTAAGATAATCCTATCATTGTTACAAGGTATTGGTTGTTCTTTAGGAAGGAGAACACTTGTGTCAAGAGGAGGATCTTGATATCCTAACCCTTTAGTATCTTCAGTTGGTATTTGTTCTAGGAGTTGATGAATTTCATGTTCACTTGTTGTGTCACATCCTTGTTTACTTAAGATCATCAATCCTTTTTCGTATGTTTCTTCAAGGTTGATTGATGTGTTGGTTACTTTATTGACATAGGATGGTTGAATGTTTGCTTGACTAGAGGAACTAGGCTCAACTTGTGTTTTAGTTTTAGGATGTAAAATGTCAAATTCCTCAAGTGATGGAATGGCAGGGGGTGTTGTTTGTTACAGTGAAGGGTAGAAGGATGCATTGGTCTCAAGGTTGTTAAGGCAATCGTTTATGAATTCATTCATGTTGGCATCATCTTCTCCAATGATGTCAACATCATGAGGACATGCATTAGGAGTTGTGTGAGCATGAGTAAGATCAATTTCATTAGGGTCATTTCGAAAGACAAAACTTGAAACATTAACCAAAGAGGACAAGGATTTCCACACATTGCTTAAACAATTATCCATTTTCATAATTTTAGATCTAAACATAGTAATTTGCTTCAATAAGTTGAAAATTAAATGCTATTAATGCAATTTTGATTCTTGACAATGCACTAAAATGAAGTAATTTAAGCTATATGCAATGAATTTGATGAAACAACAAATTAGGAAACTGAAAAAAGAAAGTAATAGCAGCAAACATAAGCCAAAAATTGAGATTTTAATTTCTAGAAAATGAAAATCATGATCTAACAAGGACTCATTCGCCAGTAAGGACGAATGGGTCATGGTTAGGTATTTTGAGATGTTTCTATTATTTTTTGAGTGATTTTTAATGATTTTTCAGATGCCAAAAGGTTCAGGTTTGATTTGATCAGAGATTCATTCTCCAGTAAAGGTGAATGGGTCTTGGTTAGGTATTTTTAAACTATTTTTGAATGATTTGCAAGATTTCAATAATGTCTTTAAGTTCCAAGTCTGAGGTAGTAAATTTCAGTTTCAGATTTTCTAGAAATGTAATCTGAAAATGCAATGAAATAATGTATGAAAAGACCTAGGTTGGAATGCAATTAAATGTTTTTATTTTCAAATGCAATTTTATGAGATCTAAATGATATGCACAAATGCTGATTTTTTTGTGTTTTTTAGATTTAGAGAGATGCAAAAAAATGGAAATCTAAACCCTAGATGAGATGCAATTTTGAATGAAATGAAATAAACCCTAAATGATATCTAATTTAATGCAAATGAGTGCATGATCTAACCTAGGATGCAATAAAAGACTTCAAAATAAAAAAAATTGCAATATCAATAGGTTGGGTTCACCAAAATGAAACATAGGAAAAATGGGGTTTGCATCATCAAGATGAATGGATCAAGATGATGAACCA
Source organism: Sequoia sempervirens (assembly GCA_007258455.2). Taxonomy (NCBI): domain Eukaryota; kingdom Viridiplantae; phylum Streptophyta; class Pinopsida; order Cupressales; family Cupressaceae; genus Sequoia; species Sequoia sempervirens. Next base: position 157,794,927 of record VDFB02105785.1, on the reverse strand, counting down.
CTAATTTTCACTATGCAACATTCAATTATGAAGGAAAAACATGCAAGTAACAATAAAAAACTAACCCTAACTGTTATAGAAACTATGAAGCTTGAGTTTTTAGAGCTTAAAATGGTGTGTACCTTGCTGCAAGAAGCCTATTTTTAGGGCATGAAGGACTCATTCACCTTTAGTGGCGAATGGATCCCTATTAGGTTTTCTAAAACTGAGATATGGGTTATTTTCCTTGATGTCTACACTCTTAGATCCTCGGTTGTCAGCTCCTGAAAACCTGTAATAAATTATGTAGCTTCAATTCTTTGTTCTTGCATTATGAAGGTCAATCTTGCAACTTGATAACTTTAACAATATTGCTCTAAAATTCTTCTCCACTTGATCTTCAACCTGTAAATATACAAACACACACTCAAGGGAAGAAAAAATTATTGATTATTACTGAATAGGGGTTTTCCTAAGTCAAGCCCCTCGTAGGTAATTAAACCAAATGATAAAATAAGGAAATTGAAGTATGAACATGAAACACGTAATTGATGATACCTTAGAAGTTGTCTTAGAGTTTAAATCTGCAATCTAACATGAAGTGGCCATGAAGAATGCAGATCTTGATCCTTGAATAAGATGTGAAACAATGCTTGCAAGTAGATATTCAATGCTACATCCACTATCTTAGCTCAACAACATGTAGGAATGCACTATGCCCTAGACATGATAAAATGATCTTGAATTGCTGCAATAAACTCTTGATAATCTGCCTTGAAATGCCTTTGAAAATTATTTTGAAGTGCTCTATAATGCTCTTGTAAAAGTATTAGGATTCTTTTGCAAAGTTTTTGATAAAGAGGGGATAAATGGGTTTCAGGGACGTAAAACCACAAAGTAACAATACAGGAGAAGACGAAACAGCGGTCCAAAAAACAAAAAAACTACCAAAGAAAATAAAACCAGCATCAGCAGGCAGCAACAAAAGCCTCAAAGAAGCCAGCAAACAGAAGAAGCAGGGCCCGACCACCACTAGTTCATAGAGTTCAGGAGCTCATCCGCAACCTCCTCCAAGTCCGCCATTTCCCGAGCCCCCTCCATAAAGATATGAGCCATACTAGGGGTAGTCTGGACTTTCCTTTTCATGCTAGATCTGGTACGTTTGGATATCCCAGCTTCCTCATCCTGGTCTTTCTCCTGATCAAGGTCGACAATCAAAGCTCTCTTCTGGGTTTTCTCCAGTCTTTCAGACATAGCCTTGATGATAACAGAGTTATGTCTGGCAATTCTGCAATTTTGCTCGGCGATCTTTTTCAAGGTTCCTTTGATTTTTTCAAGTTCATTTTCGATAGTGCTGTCCTTTTGAGGAATATTCTTCATATTGTTGTGCTTCTCCGCTTCGAGCTGAATAAGCCCAGCGACTTTAACTTCAATTTCCCCCAGTTTGCTATGAAGAGACAATTTTTTTTTTCAGCTCACTTATCTCATGAAAAACCCATTTGGCAGAATTGAGCTGGTCCTGGGAGTAGCTTTTGGCATTACCAACAAAGTCAAAAGGGGGGTCACTTTCAGGATTGACCCCAAAGAACACCGACTCCGCACCTCTCGGGGGGCTCAAGTTTTCCTGATGAATATTCTGGGGGGCGTGAAGTTCCTCAAGGCTGTCCCCAGCTAGTCTTAGCAGAAACAGCAGGGGAGTCATCAGGGTAGGACACAAGCTTATTAACGGGGAGCAAGAGCGAGCCATATTGGCATTAGGGTTAGTGTGGCCAGAGGCCAAGCAGAGCAAGCTCCAGAAGGTTGAGGGGGGCGGCCAGAAGCAGAAGGAGGGGGAAAAGGAGGCGAAGGGCTCTGGACACGGTCGGGAGAAGCTTTGGTTTCGGACAAGCTAGGCTCAGTATCATCTTCGTCAAGCTCCAGCGGGGCAAAAGGGTTAGGAAGGGCGGGCATATTCTGAAAGTGCTCAAAAATAAGTCTTAAAAGACCCGTGTGAAGAATCGGGTATCTTTTAGGGCTTCTTCTATGATCAGAAAAGTTGTTTCTCAGAGAACAGAGCAAGAAGAAGGGGATAGAGATACGCACCTTATGCCGGAAGTGATTAAGCAGCACGAAGTGATAACCATAGACCCTTGTGAAGCAGCCGTCGAGCGTGATGTACTCCATGATAACCCTTAGAACTTTTCTCCACAGAGCTTTTATAGTGTCCACTTCATAGTAGCTATTCGACATCTTGACCAGATTTTGTTTCTCCATTTCAGATTTGGGAAATTTCAAAAAAGCTTCGTCAGAGAATTTCCTGTCTCTGAAGAATTTGTGCTCTTCCATCGGAATGCCCGTGACCTCCGCAATCAGGGCTTCATCAATTTGAACTTTCCTCCCAAACAGGAAGACCTCCCCATCATTCCAATTCTTCTCAAAGAAGTCAGTAATCTCCTCCTTAGGGCCATGGAGTTTCTCAATGAATGGAAGTAATCCACCCCTTCTGATTTTACTCCAAGCTTTTGCATTCTTGGTGTGTGATTCAAAGCTGGTAGGCTCCACCCTCCTCAGTTCCCCACCCATAATAGACAGGTTAGTGCGAATGTGTTACAGACAGAAGTCCTGTTCCAGAAAGTTCCTTTGTTTCTCAGGACCCACAATACGTGCCAAAGAAGATAATTAATCATCTGGATCCACTCGGCCCCATTATATCTTCGGATATTGCTATTCATGAATCGTACCTTTCTCATTATGACATGACACCGCCTTTTTTCCGTTCACCATATCGAACTCCAAAAGAGCTTGAACATTGGAGTGGAGTTCGGTCTTCTTATGCCACGTAAGGAAAGTGTCACTCTTAACTCCCTCATTGGCAAAAAAATCAGCAACCGCGTTCGCCTCACGGTAGGCATGAGTTATTTTTATATTATCGAAGTTACTAAGTAAGGCCTTAGAATCATCAATCCAATTTTTTATCGACCATGCGGAGCTGTGATCTGCCACAAAGGCTATCAATAATATTTTTTGAGTCACCTTCAATCCATAGATTTTTGCATTTAATTCCCATAGCCAAGTTGATTATGTAATAAGCCCCCGCCGCTTCCGCCACGTGATTGGTTTGGATTCCCAAGGGAGAGGCAACAACACCCATAAAGTTACCTGCCGAATCCCTTAAGACCCCACCACACCCAGCCTTTCCTGGGTTTCCCTTGGCCGCCCCGTCGAAGTTGGCTTTAGCCCATCCTTCCATAGGAAAACACCAGCAAATTCCAACCCTGGAATTTTTGGTAGAATTAGGGGCAATGGAAATATCCCAACTAATTCTCCATTCCCTAGCAATCAGGCTATCATAAGGGGAACAAGCCACAGTATCAATCTTATCTTCCCTGAAGGGGACAATAGAAAAATTTTCCTTGATCATTCTAAGAATTCTCTCAAACACAATTTCCTCTGAAGATTCCTTATCCCTGAAAATCTGGTTGTTTCTCTCTTTCCAAATTCCCCAAGCCAAATGGGGGAACGAGAAGGCCCAAAGTTTTTTAATAAAGGGGTTGAAAGAGGGGGGTTTCCATTGAACAAAAAAATCCTCAACAGACTCCGGAGGGGCCCAAGAGAAATGCCAGCATTTTAGAAGTTTGTCCCAAACCATGGAGGAGAAAGGGCAATGAATAAAGAGGTGATTAGCCGATTCAGCATTACTTTTGCAGAGGTAGCATCTATTAGGGATCAGAAATCCTCTTTTCCTAAGGTTATCCACAGTAAGAACTTTGTTTTGCAACAAGGACCAGAAAAAAATGTTAACCTTAGGAAGGAGGTGCTTAGTCTAGGCTTGCGAACACAGGGGGGGAGGGTTAAGAGCCTGGGAAAACCTGGCAAAGGCAGAAGAGACAGAAAAGCATCCAGACGGCTCAAATCTCCAAATAAGTCTATCCTCCTGATTAAAGCAAAGTCTGACAGCATTCAAGGAGGAGTAAACAGGGATCAACACAGGGTTAATCAAGGGGAGATTGATCCACTTACCATCATGCCAATAGTCTTTGACAAAAAGACCAAAAGTGTCTTTACAAAAATCCACCCATCTACTAAGATTCCCATCCTGAGACAAAGGTTCATCACGCAGCCAACAATCATCCCAAAATCTAACCTTGTTTCCATTACGCACCTGCCATTTCAATCCCAAATTAACCACCTTAATCCCATCAGACATGTAGTTCCAGCAACTTGATCCTTTCGGGAGATTGGGGTTATCCATAAAATCTCTGAGGGAATTATTGTTCTGCAAATACTTGCTTTTGATTATATCACTCCACTCACCAGAGGAAGAAAAAAGTCTCCAAATCTGTTTAGCTAGGAGCGATTTATTCAAAGGTCTAATTCTTCTTAGCCCCAAGCCTCCTTCCTTTTTAGATCTGCAAACCAAATCCCATCCAACAAGAGGCATTCTTTTTCTTTCTTCAACTCCAGACCAAAGAAATCTCTTTTGAATCTTCTCAATGGTTTCAGCATATTTGGAGGGGATTTTAAAAAGACTGAGAGCATAGATGGGGAGATTCTGCAATGAGGCTTTAAGAAGCTGGAGTTTTCCAGCCTGGCTTAGGCGAGCACCTTTCCAGCCTGAGAGTTTTTTCTCAAATCTATCGACCAGAGAGATCCAGAAGGTGTCCGGAGGTTTTAAACAAAGGGGTAACCCCAAATAAGTAGCAGGAAGGGACTCAATCTTGCAACCAAGAATTCCAGCAATCTTTCTCTGTCTGTGCAAAGGAGTGTTGAAGAAGAACAACGAGCTTTTTTGCTTATTTATGACCTGACCAGACGCTCTACCATAGGTATCCAACAATTTCTTCATCTCTTTAGCTTCCGAGACAGCAGACCATCCCATAAGCAAAGTGTCATCCACAAACTGTTGATGAGAGCATATCAAATTATTCGATGAAGGTTTGAGCCCCATAATAGATCTTTGAGCAACCAATTTACTCATGTTTCTGCCTAAAACTTCAGCCATAATTGTGAAAAGGATAGGAGAAATGGGATCACCCTGTCTTAACCCTCTAGAACTCCGGAAGAAGGTAGAAGGGGAGCCATTAATTAGAACCGCCACAGAAGCAGAGGAAATGAGTTGTTCAATGAGCTGCAAAACCCTTTCATTAAAACCAAAGGATTTTAAGATTTTAAACAGGAAATTCCAATCCACCCTATCATAAGCCTTTGAAATGTCAAGCTTAAGAAGAAAACCTTCCGATTTGGAAACCCAGAGGGAATGAACATTCTCATGAGCATGGACAATAGAGTCAAGAATTTGTCTTCCAGGCACAAATCCATTCTATTGAGGGGCAATTATAGATGGGAAAATAATGAGCAGCCTAGAGGTAAGCACCTTTGAAATAATTTTATAGAAGGAATTACAGAGACTAATGGGTCTGAAGCCTTCAAAATCCTGCACACTAGGCTTTTTGGGGATAAGGACCAAGAAAGTAGCATTTAACTCCTTCAACAGGTTTCTAGAATGGAAGAACTCTTTCACCGCCTTCTCAACATCTTCCCTGACAATATCCCAAAACCAATGGAAGAAAAGTAACGGGAAGCCATCAGGGCCAAGCGCTTTGCTTCCTTCAAAAGAAAAAATGGCTTTTTTGATTTCCTCACTGGTGGGAATTGTTGTTAACATTTCATTATCTCTAGAATTAACAATACTAGGGATAGCCTCCAGCAGCTGATTTTGATCATCAACATCAATGTCCTCTTTCTCAGATAGGAGATTCTTAAAGAAAAGGACAAATTCTCTTCTAATCTCCTCCTCCTCCTCATAAGTTCTACCATCAACCACAATCTTAGCAATTTTGTTAGCAGCCCTGTGTTTAGAAGCTGAAAGGTGAAAGTATCTAGTATTTTTGTCTCCAGCTTTTAGCCAAAGAGCTCTAGACCTTTGTCTCCAGAATTCCTCTTCTCTGGTAATTACCTCATGGAGTTTTGAGAGAATCTCATTTTCCTTTTCCTTAGTATCAACCAAATAGCCTTCCTTCTGAATTTTGTTTTGGCTTTCAGACAGCCTAAACTGAAGATCAGATTTGATTTGAAAGATATTGCCAAAAGACTCTTTTTTCCACTTTCTGAGATTCATTTTAACTTCCCTTAGTTTTTTGGCGATTCTAAACAAAGCAGTGCCTTTAATTTTGATATTCCACCAATTCCTAACTTCTTCTAGGAGGAGAGGATGGGAGAGCCACATCTTCTCAAAATGAAAAGGGGTATTCCTCTTAATCTTTAAGGGGTCAGCAACGAAACTAATAGGGAAATGGTCAGAACCAATCCTAGGGAGGGTTTTCAAAGAACAACAATAATTTAAAAACCAGATATCAGAAACAAGGGTTCTGTCAAGTCTCACCTGGATCAAGTCCGACATAATTCTTCTATTCGACCAAGTGTAAGAGCTACCTTGCAAATCCAGATCAATCAAGGCATGATTGTTAATGAAATCCAAGAGGTCTTCTTTACTTTCTTCATTAATCTGAGACCCTCCAAACTTCTCACCCAGAAGGAGAGGAGAATTGAAGTCTCCCATGACAACCTAGGGGTCATTTTGAAAGATATTCCGGAAAGCAGCCAACTCTTTCCAAAAAGCCTTACGAGCTTTTTTACAGTTCGACGCATAAATATTAGACTGAATCCAGCTGAAGTTGTCTCTAATATGAGTAAATCTAGTGGCAACATGGTTAGGATGAGAGAAAAGAGGATCACCTCTTATGACCATATAGTTCCAAAAAGTCGCCACCCCACCAGAAGCCCCAACAGAATCACTGCCCTGAATGGAGCAGTGCTGGAACAAAGAGATCTTTTCAACCTTTTCTCTTAACATTTTGGTTTCCTGAATGAGGAGAATATCAGGCTTCTGGTCCCGAGCAAAATTGTGTAAAATATCCTGCTTGTGGGGATTATTTAGTCCCCTTATATTCCAAGATAATAACTTCATGGGAATTTGGGTGAGAGAAGGAGTTCCGGGATGGTTTTTTGGAACCCATCCGCAATTTCTTGAAAGCTATGGTGCTCTCTTATCAGGTTTTTGGGTTTTCTTCCTTTGGCCACGGAGATTGCCCCACAGTCCGCTTTTGCTCTTGACCTTGTTGAAATCCCACAGGGGGTGATTTTGATTCTGATCTTTGATTTTTTCTTTTTTTTCTTAGAAAGCACTTCTTCTCTATCAGTATCCTCTTGACTGTCTGATTCTTTACTGGAATCCCAATCTTTATCAGAAAGGAATTTCTGCTCCCAAGGGAGGGTATCCATAAGTCCATTCCTGGAAGGCAGAGAGTTGCTTTTTTCAAGAATACTTGCTTGGCTAGGGTCCGAGAAGGTGTCTTTAACAACATCAGAAGAAGCCAGATCCGAGCAAAAATCAGCTCCTGGGATATTTATCCCCACCGGAGACACAACCAAAGGAATGCCAACCTCAATAGAGAGACCCTGAGAAGAAATATCATCCAGCCCTGGCGTCAAAGGGTTCTGAAAAAGGGGGCTCCTCTCCGAAGTAGAAGAATCTTCTGATTTACTAGGGGCTAAATTCCCTGCTTCCCATTCCACTCTATCCACTTTAATCTAGAATCGGCTATAAGTTCTGGAAACAAAACTTGGGGGATCTGGGTGGCAGAGCCTTCATTAACAGCTTCTTCAGACATCTTGTGTTGAGATCCATCCATATTACTTAGAGCCAAGGTACCAACAGTACAGCCCAATCCATCACCTTTATTCTGAAGGCCAGCCTTAATCTCAGAGGCAGGAACTTCAGGGGCCATGACATTGGGGCCAACATTACCAACTTCACCCGAGTGGATGTCAGGGGTAACAGCAGCCTTTCCCACTTTCCCCGTTACACATTTTTCCTCCTGCTTCTTTTTCCAAACAACTTTTGAGACCCTATTGGGTTTTTCCGTTGCTTTAACAACTTTCATGGGGCAGTGCTTCGCCCAATGACCAGATTTTCTGCAGATAAAGCAAGTGAAAGGAATGGTCTCAAACTCAATAGCTTGCGACCAAGAGCCAAGTTTTGAGAGGATCTCAACAGAGGAGGGGAGATCAGCATCCTGAGAGACACCAACACAAATTCTGGCAAACACCAGTCTCCTTCTAGCACCAGTCATGGGGTCAATCGATAAGAGCTCCCCAAAGGAGCTAGCAATCCCCCTAAACACATCCTCATTCCAATATTCCAAAGGGAGACCATGAAGCCTGACCCAAACCAGAGCATTCTCAAAGATGGAATCTGAAAGATCTAAGTTTGAGGACCATTTTTTAAGTGCAAGAGTGGATTTCCCAACAACCCATGGTCCTCCGCATCTAACAGCCTTAATATCATCCGAGTTCGAGAACTCAAAAGCAAAGAACCCTTTAGGGAGGGCTGCAATAGAAACACTACCATTCGTTCTCCATTTTTTTCTGACGAAATCCCTAACAATCTCAATATTTGGCCTTTGGCCCATGAATTTGCCAACCAGGGAGTTTTCCATTATAGCAATATTATGATCAATGATCTCGTCAGGAATAGAGATAGCAAATTTACCAGCTGAAGGGTTGGAGATATTGCTCACTGGGGGAAAGAAAGACTTACCATTGGGTTTAACCCCAAAAAGTGAGGCCCACTTCTTCCGTTGCCCACCGTTCGAGTCACCAGCTCCAGCTGAATCCTTGAGGTTACCTTTTGGGCAGTCACCGACAGGAATAAAAGGGGGAGGGACAGAATATTCTTTCCCCCTGGGTCATCCGCACGCTTATTTTGGGAGTCCTCCCTCTCTGGTTCCTCCACGCTTTTCTTGATGCTCGAAGCAGGCCCGTGACCCACCTGGGCCATCGCTGATCCATCACATCACCCTACCGGTGGAAAGATTCAAAGTCATTTCCATGGCTCCGGCTCCATCACCCGGCTAATTCACCATACGGAAGATGATGCTCTTGCAAAGTTATTAGGTGAAACAATGTGAATTAACCCCATATTTATATTAAATCTAGAGATTAACCCCAAAATTCAAACAATTTAAGCTGACACAATATTTGGAAATGAATATTATTAAAATCCTGCTAGAATCAAATTAAAAAATGGGTTCCTTATTAAGGGAGGACCCATTCACCACCTAGGGAAAATGGGTCCTGGCACAAGTTTCTAGGACCTTGCCTTCAAGGGGTGAAATAACATCAAAAACCCATGTGAAATATGCAAAGAAAGGGGGGTCCTATCGAGGGAGGACCCATTCACCACCTAGGGGGAATGGGTCCTAGAACCAATTTTTAGGGCCTTTATTTTTCCCAATTAAATGTTTTACAATTTGAATTATGGGTGTTAGGATTGATCTTCGGAAGGTGTCACAAATCAGGCTTAAATTTGAATTGAAGGGGCTAATTAACTCTAATTAACCATAATTAATTAATGAGACCCTAGATAAGTGTGAATTTGTGTTACAACACTATACAACACCATAAATAAGGTAAAATTTAAGTATATTTTATTAAAAAGGGGCCCAAGATAAATGTGAATGTGTACAACACATTACAACACTAAACCTAGGCAACATTAGGTTAATTCAATGACAATTATTCCAAAATCAAGTAAGGAAAAGGGATATTTTTTTGTTACTATAGACAGTATGTGGAGGCTATAGGGAACCATTGAGAAAGTAATATTTGGGGATGAGTATTTTAGATATGGATTGGAGATGAGGATCTAGGACACGAAGTGGAATTGCATGAAGAATTAACATAGGATGCATAGATGAATTAGGATATTAGGTGGAAGCTATATGAAAATCTTGTGAAGGGAAAATTATGGGATAAGGATTATATATATGGAGATTGTGATTTATAAATGGATTTTCCTTGTCATAGGTAGGATAATGACTAATGTGTGTGTATTTATATTAAATAAAATAGCTTGTACTAGATGTTGCTTGCTATTAATGATGGATGGGTGAGTGATTGGAGCTTGTGGAAATATTGCTTAAGGAAATGGAATCTAAGGATATATGAGGTAATTTATAAGGATGGAAAATGGATAAGAATTAAATATTAGCAACATATCTTATTCTAGTAGGTTCTTGGTCTTGAGGGATGATGGATAGGCATGATGATTCTATTGTAAGATGTGATAAATTTATTATTATAGAATCTAGGTATGCATGATTATACTTGGATCTAGATAATTCATAAGGTTTGTAATGATATTCACTTGATTGAGTGTAGTTGTCATCAATTTGGTATACATGGTAGTCACCAAGTATATCATGATTATTATATTTATTGTGATTGACTTGATTTTGGAAGTGAGTGTGATCTAAGGGACTCAGTGTTTGATTTAACCTTGATTATAATCTTTAGATTCATTGTTTGGGATATGGGTATATTATTTTTTCATTTGATTATGATTTTTGGCTTTGTTTGTGTGGGACATGAGTCAATTATGATTGGATTTAGATGGTGTAAATTTTGAATGATTTTGATTTAGGATGACCCTAGGATTGAGATTATGTTTTGAGACCCAAGGATGATATTTGAATTGGATGATAATTGATTCCAAAGATAGAGTTTATATTAAGTGATATTTGATGTTTGGTTATGCGGGATTAAGATTTTGGATAGGATAATTTATGCAAGGTGATTTGATGCTCATTGGGATTGGGATGATAAGGATTGATTAGATTTGGATTATTTTATGGTTGGTTTAAAATGGATAATTAATCTCAAAGGGTGATTGAAAGGGGATGATTTATTTGAAATTACATTATTCTAGGATTTGAGAGTTTTCTTGATTGGGATTTGATCACCTAGGGTGTTGGATGAGGATTATTGTAAATTAGAATTGGAATGAGATGGATCCATTAGAATGGGTTGGATTGAGATAACCCATGATTTGTTTTTATTATTTTAGATTTGATAACCTAGGGTGTCATAGTAGGAAAAATATCAAATTAAGGATGAGGATTGAACTCAGATGAGGGGATTGATTAGGATTAGGGTGGTGGTTCCATTGTATGAATTGAATTTATTGATTAGTATGAAGGGGACCAATTTATGGATTGGATTATAATGGTTTAGATTTGGATATGAGGTTGGCTAAAATGAGGGATGGATTAGGATAAAAATTAAACTTGGAAAAGGGGATTAATTAGGATTAGGAAGGATGTTTAATTTTATGATTTTAGATTATGGATTGAGATGAGGGGGTTTGAGGATGATTAGTTGAAATAGATGAACATTGATATTTTCATTACGATGGTGGGTTATCTTGGATTGCAAAAGGACTTGTGTATAATCCTATCAAAGTTATATTGTTGAATTGAAATATATAAAGTTTAGACTTGAAGGTTCTTCAATTACTTTTCATAAGAATATACAACAAACATATTGGTTAAATTTTGGATGCAAAGGATGTTCACTAGTTTAGCATAAGAAGACACATCAAGCCCATTAATTAACAACCTTTTTAATTCTAGGAGTGTCAATTTTTTATGGGCTTAACAATATACTATCTACCAAGTTATAAATATCTTCAAAATTAAAAGGTCATGTACTAGATCTACATCCCTTTCCATGGAGGCTAAAGCCTTACCCACAACAAGATCTATCTCAACAATTTTGAATTACAATGTGAGTAACTTCCTTGGATTGATTTCATATTGGTGTACCACAAAAAAAGATGACCAAAAAAACTTATCTAGACTTGAATGATATTTCTAATGGATATCCTTGATATACTCATACATTATGCCTTAATTCAAGAAATAAAAAGGGAAGATGAAAAACAACCTAGTATGAGAGGGTAATCTACTCTCCTTCACTTTGTAAGGTGTAAAGTTCTTGCAATCTTAGCCCAAAATGATAAATCTCCCTTTCAATAGATTATTATTTTGATTCTTCCCAAAATTTATATACCCCACTCGAATTTAAAGGTTTAGGTAATCCCCTTGGTGATGAAATCCAAGGAATGCTTGATAAAAGGAAATATATTTAAGTGTTTCTAATTCAGGCAAGATCACCTTATAGAGTAAAGAAAGAGCATACACAACTTGGACTTATGGACTAACAAAAAAATAGAATTAGAATTTATTTTTGATCTTTGAGATCATCTTTCAATGCAAGGGGAGAGTATACACACTTAGAATCTCTTAAAAACATGAAAATTAGATGTTTAAAACCATTAAGAAAAATATGTGCAACTACTTTAGCGCTTAAAATATTATCTTTGTAAAACATCCTACACCAAATATGTTAGTATTTTTAGAAATGATCTTAGAAAAGCATCCTGCACTAACAAATGTTAAAGTAGTTTACAAAGATAAGAGTATTTTCCATGTAATTGGTTGCAAGAAAACTATGTTAGTAATGAAATTTAAATCTCTAAAAAAATTAGAAAAAAATGTTAGCACATAGAAAAATAAATTAATGTATACCAAAATAGGTTGTATATACGCTTATACAAATCTTTAGATACCAAACATTGTGTAGACACTTAAAATTGTCTTGAATGATACTACACACTTAAATTTGATCTCACTAACATCATTTCATCCTAAAATCCATCTTCTTTTTGCTTGTTTGATTAAATAATCCTAGTTATTTAATTAAATGTCTCATTTTCATCTATTAATCTAATTGATATAATTAGGTTAGTTCACCCCCTTTCACACTAACATTACATCTTGTTTAAATCAAATAAATCAAATAATTTAATTTAAACCCTAAGTCCTCTTCTTTAATTAAATAACCCTAGACTACTTAATTAAATATCATATTGCATCCCCTTTTCATTAAATAAATCAATAATTTAATGAATATCCTCACATTCCTCATCTTGCACATTCAAACTTAGTTTTAATTACTAAATTGGTAATTTCCCCTCTCATCCACTTGTGTAGGGAATATTCCAAAGGAATATTCTCTTATTTGGCTCCAACAAGGGAATGATTTCTTTCAAATAAACATTGTAACAAACTTTCAAAGTTGTTACAAAGTGTGTTTGTTTGAATCATTCTTATCCCTTGATCTTTCGTTGATCCATGCGATCTTTGATTCTCATCCATTGATGGGAATCTTTGATCCATGTTTCTCCCTTCATCCAATATTGACCATTGATAGATCAAATTGATCTGAGCCCTTGATTTTTCATTTGCTCTCCTATAAATACATCACTATTTGGAGAGAAATGGATCCATCTTTTGATAGAAAATTCACGCTATTGAAATTCATACTCACTTGCATCCATATTTAGCATTTGCTAGTATTTTAGTTTAATCTTCATCCATATTAGCTTAAGCATCCATTAATGGCTTCCATTTTAGCTTAGTTCACATCCATTTTAGCATAAGTTTGCATCCATGGCTTATATCTTTGAATTTTGTTTTCATTTAACATAGATTGCATCCATCTCCATCAAAATTTTTAGCATTTAGAACTCATCTTCATCATGTTAAACTAGTTTTATACCATGTTTCGTTCATATTTCATCAGTTTCATTGATTTTCATCAATAAAATCAATTGGGATAGCTCATATTATCCAAGGGATTGGGAAAGAGCTGCCATTCCACATCAATGTGACACCACTCCCACAATGGGATAAGATTTGGGGTCTTAAAATAGGTTTCCCTTTATGTTTTCATGTTTTTCAAATTAGTTTAATGGGTTCTTAGTCTTTGAAATTCCAAAGATCTCATGGGGATCATTGCTTAGGGGATTAAATATGGTTTAAATTCATTTTGATCTAACATATTTAGTTTATACTATGAATTTGGTCACACTTTCACACATCTTTCAGTATTAGTAGAAGTAGATTCATCTTTTATAGCCAAGAACAAGCATTCATTATCAAAATATTCATAATTAGGCTTTTCATAAAAAATACTATCATCTTCATTTACACAATATGCTATCTTGATCATCTTTCCTTTGTTTTTTTCCTTCTCTATGTCTATTCCTCTCAGCTCTTTTAGGATATCTTGAAGGATAATGACCTATTCCCCCACAACTAAAACATTTGAAAGGTAACTTGTAACCTTGATACTTACTAGAGCCCTTTTTCATTCTTCTTACAAAGTTAGCTTCCACTTCATTGAAGTTCTCTTCATCTAGATCTTCAACTTTTGTAGTCCTAAAAGTAGTTTTTGTTTTTGATCCATTTCTCAAGCTAGGCTTTCTTATTTCAAATGAGGTTTGAGTACCCAAAAACTGATCTTTAGTAGAGGTCTTACAATCTAAAAATTTCTCAATAGCAGATATCTTTTCACTATATGCATCAACGAGAGTTTTGAGAATCTTCTTCACTATCCTGGATTCATCCACTTGTGCACCAAGTCCTCGCATTCCACCTAGTAGCTCATCTACTCTTTGTACATAGGATTTAATGTTCTCATCTTCAGACATTTGTAGGATCTCAAATTGTGCCTACAAATTCTACAATTTTTTTTCTTTAATGTTTTTATCTCCTTCATGGATCTTTTCCAATGCATCCCAAACTTCTTTAGTAGTCTTCAGATTTACAAATTTAATTAATTCAAAATGTGAAAGACTATTCTTCAGAATAAATTTTTCTTTATTGTTTGCTTCATGCGCCTTGATCTCATCAGTAGTACTTGGAACATTAGTAGGAGTAGTGTATGGAGCCTTATAGGCTTTTTCAACATCATATCCATAGTATTCCAGATATACTTCCATCTTTTCCATCCAGAAAGTGTAGTCAGTGCCATCGAACTTAGGGCACTTAATAACTATCTTGTTTTCCATCCCATACCTCCCTTAAGTGATTAAGCTCTTCTCCAAGGATCCAAGATCTAATACCAATTGTTGAAAAAGACAATTGAGAGGGGGGGTGAATTGGTTGTAGCAATTTTACCTTTAAAATTTTCACCGGAAGTTAGATCAATAACCATTCACAAATCCTTTACTTTGCTAATGTGATTAATCATTAAGTGTAGAAGCAAAAAATGACAGAAGTAAAACCATACACATAATAACACCAAATTTACATGGAAAACCTATTGAAGGAAAGACCACAGTGAGGATTAGCTCACAATATAAAGAATACCCAAACCGAATACAAAGAATCATTGCTAGAAAGGCTAACTACCAAGATAGGACTTGTCCAAAATAGGACTTACTATCCAATGAGGGCTCACTGCCATAGAATTTCAAAGAATACAGAAGAGGATTGTCACAAAGAGAAAAATATCTGAATGCAACAAAGATTTCCACCACAATTCTCTCACACACTTGTAGACATGCTTGAATGATAGAGTACACCTTCAGCTCACTGCCTCCAAGAACTCACCACTTGAATTTTTCATTGATCTACTCAAACTTGCATCACACACACTATTTCATATCTATCTCACATATATCTTTTCATCTATCTTGTCTTTAATCAACATCTTAACTTATATTTATATCATCTTCAACCTTGAAACTCATCTAAGGTAAGCCACACACCATTTGTATTTACAAATTCAAATTAGGTCAGCGCTAAAAAATTCCACAGTGGAATTAGAATGAGGGTGACCCAAACACATACTTAATGAGGACCTAAATAAGTCCCAACACACTTCAATGAACTTTGTAAGTAGTGTTTAACACAAGGTCGACCAATACCAATGTAAACCACATAAAATAATTAAGCACACACATCCTTAACACGATCCAATATCTTTGAATAACAAAATTTACTCGAACAAAATCTTATCAGCTTATTCTCAGAATTGCAAGTCTTGAAACCAAATAGAGAAATCCAAAGCAACTACACTTCTCCTAGACCACAACCAGACATACTAAAAATCATAGTACACATACTAGTGAAAATATCTCACACTATACAACAATCCAAAAGCCCAAATTCTGGATATATCAACTACCAACAATCATGAACAACACCTCAGATCCTCACTAGCATAGCAACACATCCCAGAGCATACACCAAATACCTGCAAACCTTCTTTATTACAATTTTCTCAATATCCTTGACATATACAACTAAAAACCAACTTTCGTGACATCAATGACAACAACTAGTTGACATCAATGACAACATCTTCATACTTGCAACACCCTATACCTATAACTATTCAATGCACATTAAGGGTACCCGCTCAATGTATATATAGTTGAAGTACAACATAATCATCCCAATAGGGTCCAATGGCATAAATCATAAATAAAATCCATATATTTTTCATATAAATCATTTATTCCAAACATCAACAATACTTAGGATTACATTTTAAATCAAACATATATAATGCATATCTTTGAACTGAAGCATAATGATAAAAAAATATGTAAATGTACAAAATGCCAACAATCAACATGTTGAGGATTCTCATCTTGAACATGCAGTGGTTCATACACACCATTTAGAGCCATATAATAATCAGTACCACAACAATCATGAGGAACAATGAAGATAAAACATCAATCTCACATTAACAAGATGCAAACGGGAGGGGTACTGCACCTTACATTCTGATTGTGCCCCTCTTATGAGGATTTTGGAGAAACTTGAGTTCAAACCTCTGTGATTTTTGGCTTTTGGATTTGGTCTTTAGCTTTGTTGGGTTATGTTACTCTCTTTTCGATGGTTGGTTCTATTTCTCGCTTGGATTTACTAGTCTTTTTCTTTGAAGTTGTGTTTAGTTTTTCTATTGCCTCATTTCTTATGAGATTCCTCTTTTTTTCCTCGATGGTTGTTATGTAATTTGGGTTTGGTCCCTTCTTGATTTATCTTAATCAAAACATTGTGGATATCTTATTGATTGTTTTTGGAGCCCATTGAATAGAACAACACCATTTCCTCACCATAGAGTCATTCAAATGCCTTTTTGAACTCATAACCTCACATAAAAAATTCTTGTGATTTAATATCCTTCAATTAGGGGAATATTTTTTTTAACATTTTGACATGTGAAAACACAAATCAATATAAATGGGGCCAAAACGATGGTCTAAAATTAGAATATAAAGGATTTACCACTAGGTCCAAATTAATCTAAGATAATTCAAGATTTTAGGAAATCCTCAAGAACAAAAGGACAAGGGATATAATAAAGGGCGATTCAAATCTGAATACAATCAATCTACAATTAGTCCACTAAACAACACTTTCCCACATTCAACCCGCAATATTTGTTATCCCCATCCACTTTGCCAAATTTAATTTCTAGTTTTTAAACTAGTGTGATGTCATAAATTGCATCCTATGCAATTTCACATTGTGTATGTCTCCCCTTTAGTTGCAATTAAGATAATTATGCTCTTTAATTTTGATTTCAACCTAAACCATCCTTTAGCACCTTGCATAACTAGTTCCTCAATGGTTAAGTCCAATTTTCACTTAGACAGGTGTGTGTCATGTAGACGTTTGTGTGTCGCGTTATTGTCTCTTGAAAATCCGTGATTGTGTTAACCATTGAGACATTACACTTGCCATGTTTTGGTAGTGTAAAACCTCTTCCAACCTATACTGTCATTGAGAATTGTTCGGGCATGCTATTTGGGACCAAAAAACCTTCCTCCTTGGGCTAAAATCTTGATCTTTTTAGAAAGGGACACGATCTTGAGAATTCTACAACACTTTCTATCTCTTTTTCTCTCATTCAGGGCTTCCTACAACTCTATTGTTCCACCATTATTATGATCATAGTGACATCTTGTAGAACTCCATTGCTATCACTTGAAGAAGTCATTTTCATATTGAGGACTCTTGCCACTCCTCCATTGCACCAGCAAGTTGCTTCAATTATATGTTTGAGGGTGGTAACTATTTGATATTTTCTATTGAGCATACTATCTTTATTATCATTAGCATATTTTACTTTCCATTATTTTATGTCTATATCCATCATCTTGTCTAAGGTTGTCCATGGAGGTGGGGACACCGAAATGGGAGCTTCTCGGAGGGAGTCTTTGACCTTGCTGGATGTTTTTGATGATATTTTAAACTCTTTCTTGTCATTTCCATTTAAGTTCATTTACCATTTTCCTTTCAGCTACTCTATATTTTTTGTACATCCATATTTCATATCCTTTCACGTCAAGAACATTATATAGAGTGTTATGAGTTTCTCTATGACAATTTTCATTTTTCGTCCATTCGGGACACTAGCACAACATGCTGTTGTCTAACAGCCCCACATTAGTCTTGGATAAAGAGATTTCCAGGTTGTTAGAGAGACCTTTGTACTCTAAAATTTTAGTTTTTGAAGCCTAAAGGGTTCATATAATTTTTGTATTATATCAAAACACATATTCTATTAATTAATAAGTAAACTTGAAGGTCATAGTTTCCTGAAGGCTTACTTGAGTGGAGGGTTGAAACTTAAATCCTCGAAGGATTTGGCTATCCTTTTTAGTAGTTCACTTTTCATACTCTACATTTTGGTGAACCTAATGTGAACTTGCCTTTTACAAATATTTTTTCAAAACAACATTTAAAATCTTCAATTTTTTTTCCTTTTCTTACATTCTCTTCTCTCATTTTCCTGCGTTTGCAAGGCTATCTATTGTGAATACTCTTCTACATGAGCTTTACAACCCAGTCTACAACTTTGGATATGTAGTTAGAAGAATCTCGAGAGCTACCATATCTCTAGACTGATATAGTCCCACTAGACCTAGCCCTATGTTATCTAGAAATCTCAATCCTTTTGGCTCTTAGGAAATCTTTGGGAATTCTTCTACTTCAATCTCTTAACCAAATTATCCTCTCAAGTTTCCTCTTGTAGATTATGAGGCTACTCTTAGGGTCCCCTTGAGAAGGTTTAGTCTTTGGAAGAGAATATAAAGCACTTTGAGGACTTCCTTAACTGTGACGACCTATTTACTCAAGCCACCCCTATTGTTGGAAATTTGATAGACTTGCTCATCTTAGATTGTAAGGGCCTTAAGTTGCTTCGTGCATTAACAAACATAGTTGAGACTCATGCACTTTCGTACATGTCGGTCTTGAGTTGACCTCATGATTCTCAATAAGATATCACTAGAACCCAATTGAATATTTTGATCCTTGAGGTGTATGTGCACATGGTAGATGCTAATCCTATTGTAACTCCTATATCTTATGCTAATAACACAAAAAATATGTGCCTCCTACTATTCCCAAAGTTAACGTGTCTCAAAATCCTTTAGGGTACAAAATCCCTCCTCCGCCTAGTTTTTCACTTCAAACTCCCATAGTGTAAGCTTTTGCGCAATGGCTAATTCGTCTCCCCTACCATCTAATCCCATTTTGAATATACTATTGCAAAATATGGGTCAAATGTAGTCTCAACTTGCTAATCTAACTAAAGTTGTTATGCAATCCATTCTTACTCCTTACAATCGTCGCAACCCTCTTGCTTTGAACATCTTGAATGTGCCTATGCCCCAGGGGATCAAGATACCTAAATTTGACAAGTATAGTGGTAAGGGAGATCCATAGATACATGCTAATTCTTTCACTTCTTTGTGTAGTGATTTATTGCATCAAGACTATTTATTAGCAAAATTGTTCCCATAATCTCTTAAGGAGATTGCGTTGGAATGGTTTTGTTCATTACTTGATAATCTTATCTTTTCTTTTGATCAACTCATGAATCAGTTCTTGCAGTGGTTTCAAGCAAACATTGGCTCCATGGTCAGTATTATTGATCTTGTCCATTGTAAGCACCAAGCTAATGAGAAGTTAACTGATTTTATTTCCCATTACCAATCTATCTCTTCAAAAATTCTTTATGTCCTACCTGATCACATTCAGAGAATGTTCATGGAAAATCTCTAGTTGACATTGAGGGAATGAGTGTCCTTAATGGACTATCCATCTTTTTATCATGTGTATTGCACTGCAAGATTATCAATAGACGACCCAATACATCAATTTATAAACATCCACACAAAAATACATCAATTTACATACTAAACGTTGCATTAAAAATATCCCCTATCAAAATAAATAAAAATGTAGGATATGCATTTTTTACTATTATAATTATACATAAATTAATAAACTATCATACAACAATTTTAAGATAAACCTGCAATAAGGATATCTCTCAACTCTTTTACATTTATCACAGTAATTAGTTTTACACCCATTTTTCTTGATGGACTCCCTAAAGAATGGTCTCATAGAGCTGTTATAGAAACTATTTTTGTAGAGTAGAGGGTTCTTTGAGAAGAAAATTATGCTATAAGACAAGGAGCCCGCAATTTTTAGATTTTAAATATAAGCAGGTGTCTTTGGGGTGGAGTTGAAAATTTCTCTCATTGCTTCTTAAAATTTTGTTGTCACATGTTATTTGTATATAATTTAAAAAAAAAAGATGTCAATAATTTTGACATTAACTATGTAATTGTAGATTTAGCATTCCTTATTACTAATAAATCATCATAAGATCACTAACTTCCCAAAATTTTAAACTTGCCATTATTATAAAAGCTCCTAAAATATCTCAGCAGGATATTTTAAACCCAGCAGGATATAGAAATGCAGCCTAAAATATCAGTCATGCTTTAATCTAAAGCTATTACTTTTCATTATCTTTCATGGGCATTCATACTCAACTATGAATCCCCTTTCAAGTTTTAACATAGGTAAAACTACAAGTAAAGAGAGCTAATGCAAGTGACACAAGCTTTTTCTTTAAAAATTTAGACTAGAAAAGATATGCATACATACACATTTACAAAGTAAATGCATATTGTTTTCTTCTGATTCGTTAAACAAGCTACATTGGCTTGCTACATTTAAAACCCTAATTAAATTTCATAAACCATACCAACTTGAAGAAAACTAGACGATGAGATGTTCAAGGTGTCTAACGATGATATACTGTTGTTATCCAGAAATCTATACATATTATCTATCATCATTCTCTCCATCCATGAGCTCTTCTTGCTTACTCTCAATGTGGGTTTTCCCATGACAGACACTGCCTTGCAATTTTCAGCTCTATCAATCACCTCCAAATCATGAGAACAGATTTCTTTTAAACTTGAATTCTTAGTAGTATCCATAGTTTTTTGAAACCCTAAAGCCGGGGTTTGGAAATTCACACTTCTAATAACACCATTAGTAAACTCTTCTCCTCCCAAGTGCAATTCATCACCATAACCATACCGCACCAGGCATCTATACATCCCTGTTGGACCTAGTATTCTTCCAACAAAACGGTCTTCAAGAGGAACAGTGCTCACAGGCAGAAGCTTTATTGTTACCATAATTACAACTCGATGAAGAGAATTTACAGTTTTAATATAGTGGAGGAAGATCGGAGGCAGGTCATGTGTATGACTTGTATAAAAGAAGCATATTCCTTGTGAACGGTGGATTCTTGCTGTAGACAGGAATGCATTCAGAGTATCTACAGTTATCTGGTTTTCCAATTCATACATATTCTTCTTCTGCCTTCCATAGTGCCATGAAAGCATAATGACCAGCAAAAGTGCTGCAATTCCAAAAGGAACCCAACCTCCTGTTGATACCTTGTCCATGGCTGCTACCATGAAAACTCCTTCTATAAATCCAAATACCATTAAAAAGGCAAGAACCAGTAAGAAATGTGTGTTCCAGATAGCAATCATAACCAGGGCCACTAGGAAAGTGGTCATAAGCATTACCCAGATCACAACAACTCCTACAAGAAAAAATAACACGATTTAGATCATTGCCATTATAATCCAGATTTTAAGTCTTAATGGATCATGTTCTCATTTAAACCATGAAACATAAGTTTTAGTTGTTAAAAACATATTCTACTGCATGAGTAAGAAGAGTTGAAAATTTACATATTACCATAGGCATTCCCAATTTTCTCTTGGCTTCTGAAACCTAAGAGAATAGCTATACACACAACCATGAGAGAATAGTTGACTTCTGGACTGTAAATTTGCCCCTCTTGAACTTTAGATGTATGGACTATTTTAACTGGTGGGAAGCAATCCAATGCAACTGACTGCCTTATGATTGAAAATGTTGCTGTTATCATTCCTTGACTGGTAACTATGGATGCCAAAGTTGAAACAATAAACATTGGCCAAAACAGACTTTTTGGAGTTGATTTATAAAATGCATCACTTATGTCTTCTGGATGTTTTATCAGGTAGGCTGCTTGTCCAGCATAAGTTATAACTAAAGCAGGGTATACAACCGCAGTGAAACCAAGCTGCAAAATAAAGTGGACCTTCTTTTAATTGTAAGCATAGAAGAGTCATTACTATCTTGAATCATATATGTCACAAGAAACAATAAACCTGAATGGATTCCTTATTGAAATGGCCCATATCAGCAAACATAGCTTCAAGCCCTGTATAAAATGGGGAAACAGTAAGTTTGACTCAATAATATCTTATATTGGTTTAGTAAATTTTCATGTCATCATTTTGATTTGATATGTGTACATGGATAAGAGCATTGAATATCATAAATCTGCAGTGCTGTACCTGTTAAGGATAAGAAAACAGCTCCAAACATTGCCCACCCTAATCTTTGGCTCTTGCCAAAGAAATGAGATAGGTAAAGAGGTGATAATCCCTTGAGTACCATGGGATAATATGCAAATATGTTATATGCACCAATTATGCCAGTTAGAAGAAACCAGGCAACCATTATAGGTGAGAACATAAAGCCCACTTTACTTGTACCATACTTTTGCATCAGGAATAATACGATCAAAATCAGAGTTGATATGAATACAACAAAATCTGTGAAAGAGAGAAAATAAGCCACTTATCAGAAATTTAAGCTCTTAAATGCATTCTTTTCACTTAGTTTCTTGGGTACTTCAATCAACTTGCCAAACTGTAATTATTGCTAACCTGTGCTCATTTGAGGGTTCTTTGACTGGATTCCTTGAATGGCTGAAAGAACTGTATGGCAATAAATAGCTTAAATTATAGATAAATTACATATGGTAGCAAAATTTTAGAAAAAGGGCGGAGAAAAATTTCAACCCCAATCCAAACACACCTCCTTAAAATCTAAAATCCAAAAAGTAGGGGTTCCTATTTTATTGTATAAGATTCTAAATTATATTATAACATTTTTTTTTTCTCACTATTCCACAAAGATAATTTTTGTAATAGGTAGCTCAATAAAAACCCTTCTTTTAACTTAATAAATCTAGAGACAAAGAATTGAAGAGATATTTCTCTAAACTAGAATATCATTCCAACTCAAGATACCATTCAAATAAATGATATAATCTTTCAAGAAGATCCAATAGGGAAAGAGCCCACAGAATACATGATAACTTGTAATTCTCTGAAAAATAGAGATCAAGAGGTAGGAAATTAGAAACTGATCCTCGAATCACTGGTTCCCCTATTAGAAAAAGAAATTGAACTCCCACCGGTAAAATTTGTCGGATCCGGTTCCTACTACTGGTATAGGTAGATCCAATATTCTGATAATCTTTTACTGTCCACTTGTATTAATGTTATATAAAGAATCAAGCATTCTATAGAAATCTAAGAGCATTTTTTACCAAAATTGTACAGATAACAAGAGGTCGGTATGTGCACATCACTCAAAAGAAAATTTGCTCTTAATTACCATTATGTCTGCTGTCTTATTTTCTAAATTAACAACCTTGGTTTTCCTATCTAAAAAGTTAGCAGCTTCTTCAAGCACCCTACCATGTATAGAAATACAATTTAAGTAAATTTTAAGGTTATCAGACATATCAAATTAAAGTAAAATTTAAGGTTACCTGAAATGGCTGGATTAAGGACACCATCACCAATAACCATGGATGTACCAACCATTACAAAGATTATTAGGAATTTCTGAACAGACCTATTTTTCTCTAGCAGATTCCTTACAAACCGTTGAACAGTTCCCCTGTGCCGATGAGGTAATGGATAGTCATCAAACTGGTGGTTTCTAACTTCCTGGCTAAGACTTAGGTGTCTACATAAAAGACTATAAACTGCAAATGTACCACCTGATAAACAGCAAAATATTTGTCATGTAAATTGATCTCTCCCAATAGATTTATGATTGTGATTTATCTCCACAGTCTTCCTTTTATCCACAAACTCCTTTTCAGTCATAATTCACAAGTACATATTCTAGCTTCTACTAATTAATGGAAGATTTCAGTTCATACCTTCACCATCATCATCTGCTTGCAGTACAATAAATGAATATTTGATGAGTCCAATCAATGTAAGCCCCCAGAATATGAGACTGAAGATCCCCAGAATGTCATCTTCATCTGGGTGTGTGATATTGGTAGGGGAGAACACATAGAGAGATGATGTTCCTAAGTCCCCATAGACCACCCCCAGAGTTTGGTAAGCCATTAGTATAGTCTGCCATTTACTAAACCTCTGACTCTTCTTCATCAGTTTCTCTTCTAGAGTGCTCTCCATCTTCACAAATTTTGCTGCATCTCGTTAACAATTTGTATTATATAGGTAAGGAAAGGTCTTTTTATAGTCTACGATATCAGGCGGTCTGTTTTTGGGTCTACAGATAACTTACAGTATATGGAAATCCTTGTACTCCCAATATGAAGAAGGCACCTAACTGTGTTCCACAATACTAAGTGTATATAACACATTAAAGCTTATGGCCACAATTTAGTTCCCTTTTTAGCCAGTGTTCATAATTGTTTTGAACAAGGTCTGACTATTTAGACGTAGTTTCTGCACTCTGGGCCAACATATCACGAACAATCTGTTGAGCATCCCAATGGATTAAAGGAAAAAATCTCGTGCTTTTGACAACTTCCTTAATAATTATGATTCTCAAAGTGCATATGATTTTGTTTCGCACTGTTTGTTTAAGAAATATCTCAGTTTGAAGAGTGCACGTGTCCCTTAAATTCGCCACTAGATCTCATCTATTTATGGATTAAGAAAGAGTGAGCTATATTCCTATGCATGGCCCCACCATGTGATATTTAGCAGCTTTTTGGCTAAGGACATTATTAAAGGCAAGCTGCAAATCAAATCGACTGACCCCACCTTCAAATTTGATTCCAAAGTAGCCGTAAATCAATTTGACCGACCCCACCTTCAAATTTGATCCCTCATAAACTTTGGATAGATAATTATTAGAGATGGAAAGAAAAATGGATTTTAGTGGTTTAAGATGGAATTGTCTATGCAGTATACAAAATGGTCATTTGATCGTGTTTATTAATTAATTAAAAATAAAAATATAGTACATTCTTTATTTTTAATTAATTAATAAATACGGTCAAATGACTGTTTTGTAGGTTGCGTAGACATTGCCGTTGAAGATTGAGGAGAGCAAGTGGGAGAGTGGAGAGGTTCGTTTGGCTTTGAACCTGTTTATTGATTTCTCTTTATGTATTTATTGTGGGAGTTTTAAGGCTTTTCTCTTTTTTAGGTACTTTGTTTTTATACATGGTATTTAAACTTAATGTTTAAGCTATTGGTATTGAAGTGATTAGGAGTATTATTTACAAAGAAATTGTAAAAGTTTGTTTTAAAGGTATTTTAGAAGATATGGATTTTTAAACTTATTAAGATGGTGTTTTACAGGTTCTAGATTTTGATAATGTTTATAAGTGACTAGAACCCATTACTCTTATAAAGTATTTTATAGAAAAGATCTTGTTTGAAAGTATGCTTAAGAGTTATGTAACTATGTATTAGATCCTTTATGCGGTTAAGCTAGACATAGTCTAAAACTCAATCAAAAGTTTTTTTCTTTTCTACTTTATAAAAGCTAATCATTTAGATTTTGTCCTTAGATATGGCCCCTCACTATGTTTATAACTCATTATTAGTTTTATGCACTTGGACTATAGGCTTTATGACCACTAGGCCCATAAGTTGCAAATGTGGGTTGTCTTTTCTAGCTTGCCTTTGCCTTGTTGGTTGTTTTTAGACTATATTGCCTTCCGTGGGCATTGGAGGATGGTTTGTGTTGAAGAAAACAAGTTTTATTCACCTAATGGGAATGGAGGGTTTGCATGGAAATAGAATTTCCTAGGACCTTAAGGAAGTCATTAATATACAAATTAATGACATGTGTCATGCTCAAAGAATATTGTCTATCAATTTACTAAAAAAATGTTTCAAGTGTCAATCCTCTAAGCACAAAATCAAAGACTATTATTCAACCAAACACAAGAACAAACGACCTCCAAACTAGTAAGTAAAATTCCTTGAGCAATGTGTGAGGAAATTTGGGCTCATACTCTCAACCATAAAGGTAGTAACAATATTCACAACAATGGGTCTTAATATAGTGGTAATAAGACATGACATAACGATGGTATTATTGATAATATCTTGGCACCAATTATACCAGTGATAAAAGAAAATAAAGTGGTAGTGGCTCAACTAGAACTTTTCTTTACCTTCTAGTGAGCCCTATAAAGAGGTTAGTAAGCCTTGTTACTCAAAACACCAATCTTTATGAGTTTTATCTTCTTCAAATATAAGTGTTATTGTGTATGTTGAAACCTCTTCTCCACTTAATGCTAATAGATGTTCTCACAACCCTCCTCAATTAGTGGAAGCAGATAAATTTATTCTTGAAAAATAATATTTGTCATTTCAAGAATTCTCTTCACAAAACTAGAGTTGCTTTCTACAAAATAATCATTCTACTTTACAAGGGTTAGATTATGAGAAAATATCATTAGACCCATGTTTTTCATGAATTATTTCTAATGGAATGTTGGAAGTCTAATGGACCTATATTACAAGTTCATTTTGAACCTAGTACTTCTTTGTACATTATTTATCCTCAAGAGATTAAGGTAATTAGTTTTGTAATCTCCATGTGCCATGTCATATGGTCAAGGAGCTTATGTTCAAGTAGCAACCATGAGTACATATGTGGAGGAATGATAATGTTTGTTGTTAATATATTGCACTCACTATATTATTAATGACTATCATCCATTCAACAAAGCTTTGTGGGTCCTCATTTTCAACACTGATAAAAAAATTTAATATTGTCAATAGATATGCCTCAAATGATTTGATTGAAAATATTTTACATCAATGATGACTTGTAGATGGATCTTTAATAGTGATAAGTTAATATGGTTAATGTGGAATCAAATAGAAAAGGTCACCTTTCAATGAGATTGATGGCAAGAGAGGCATAATTTTCTCTATGCAATACATTTGGCCTTTATGGTCCCAGTCTTGGCCACCAAAATGAATCTCCCATGAAGGAAAATACCATGTATGTACTTCAATACTAAAATATTTACTAAACAAAGAGTGTAATGCAAGTGCAAAAAAACCATGCCCATAAAGTGGAAACTAGACATATTTTCATTTCCCACCTTAACCTATGTGAGAGAAATGCAAGATATCAAATCTACATAAATAATGGTAGCATAATGACATGTGAATCAATACTTAGAAAGCAATAATGAGAGAAAGAGTAGAAGCATGGACAAAAGATAAGAGGCACTAAGATACATTGAAAAACCATTTCAAGAACAACCCAAACTCGAAAGTATTAGACCAATATATTGTGGAACAATAAATCATCACAATACAATATCAAGATTATAATTTGTTAAAGGTGAAAGCTCCTTATTACAAAGGAAATGATAAAAACTGAACTAATTTTTTAACTTTTATCACTTGAAAGTGATATATATGTATGTATGTATGTATGTATATACGAGATGATGTAAACTAATGAAATGTAGATTTTTTAGTATAGTATTTAAAATAAAAATATTTGAATATAGTTTTTGAAAAAATTGTTACTATGATTTAATTGTTAGTTAACTATTGAAAAATGAGATTAAGAGAGTATCCACTTTTATTTATATTAAATTTATTTTTTTATTTCAATTTTTCCATATCAATAATTTGAAACTTTAGTGTATGCATTAAGCTAAAAAAATTGTGGCTTGAATCTATTTTAGCTAGAATAAATCTAGCCAAAACATATATTTAGCCCAAATTTTAATTTTAATTGAAAGTTCTTAAATTTTAGTGTGCCAAAATTCTATTTGAAAAGGTGACACAAGTTCAAACTTTGACCCTAACATGCAAATCAAAATGTTGCTCTTCGAGGGTAAATCTTACAACATAGCCTTGTAATACACATTCCATAATTCCTCCATATCAAGCACTCAATATATATGTTAGAATTGCGAAAAAATGAGCCATAGAATCAAACAATGAACAAAGACACCTTCCATGCAAGAGAGCTACTAACAATAATATGCAATATCGTCAACAAGAAAAAGCTACAAAACGAATGTCAAGAATCTTCAAGGAGATCAAGAGTCCTCAAAGGTTATCAAAAGGTTATAATAATACAATGAGGATTGAATGCTATATAGGAACAACCCTAAATGACAAAGGGATTAGATCATGACAAGTGTCAACATCTCATTCAATAAGACAAAATGATCTAATAATAGCTCACTTTAGTTAACATAAAAAAGTACTTTGAAGTTTAGCTTAAGTGCATGAGAATGAATTAAACTGATAATTAATTAAAGATTAATTAATTAGTAGCTAATGCATGATTACTCTAACAATATAGACTCAAGGAGGCCTAGAAAACCACTAAAAGGCATTGCCATGGGCCTAAAAACAACATAAAATGTTATTGTAAGAATTCCCATTCAACTCACACCCCATTTTGAACTCATTATTTGTCATCTCCTTTAAAAAAATGAAATTTATGACATGTCATTACATGAGACATAAGCGGTTAAGGCTATTAATCTACTTTGTAACATCCCTCTTACATGTTCTTATGTGCATCATAAAATATCACACACTTACAATGTCATGGTTGTTCTTACACATCTTACATGACATTATGATCTTACATATTCTTCCATGCTAAGAAATATACACATGGCATAATGGGCAAGTTACAAGTGTGATACACTTTTCCATGAGGGCATATAAAATATTACAAGTTAATAAATGTAGTGTAGGAAATTGTATACCCTTTACAATTTCACACTTTGTTTGGGTCCCTTAATTAATTGGACTTAATTATGCTTCTAATTGCCTAAATTATGCATTCTAAAGCCTTATTTATCCCATTTTTCGAAAGGGAAACCAATATTTAATTATTGCAATTAATATTTTAATCACATTGGAGAATGAGTATCTTGTTTTTAGGCCAGGACCCATTCACCCAAGGGTGAATTAGTCCCCTTTAAGTCCAAAGACCTAGTTTTAAATATGATTTTGGTGGTATTTTAATGATTCAAATTCAATATTCAATTATCAACTTTTGGAATTTAATTTTTGGGAAATTAGATAAAAACCTATAAATACATAGTTATTTTATCAATTCAAATCTAAGCAACATTATCAAGAATTTATATGAGCAAATATTATTGTCAAGAGCATTCAAGAGCAGATTTATCAGTTATTTATTGCAACATTCAAGATCCTAACATCATGTTCAAGCTTATGTGTGTTCATGTCATCTTGTGAAGGCTAATATGCATTGTTTGTCCTAAAGCATCCAAGTATTTTCAAGTGTCCAAATCCACCAAGCAAAGCAAGATCAAGTTCCTTGGAGTGATGTGTTTGTCTTCAGTCATCTAAGGGTAGCCATTGAAGGTTTGGTGAGTTGTAGCAAGCAAGTGTTCATTCATAATTTCCTTCTCCATTGTCATTATCTTTCCATTAAGGTTTAATTACCAAACATAGGGTTTGACTAAGGAAAACCCCCATTCAAACCAAAAAAACTTTCTTCTCTTTGTATGTGCATATTATAGGTTGAAGAAGGATTGAAGATTTTGAAGAACAATTTTATATTCTTACATTTGTTGCATTCACTATTGTCAAGTCACAAAAACTCAATTGCAAAATTTATTTCTGATTTTTC
The DNA here is from genome assembly GCA_007258455.2 of Sequoia sempervirens. Classification (NCBI taxonomy): domain Eukaryota; kingdom Viridiplantae; phylum Streptophyta; class Pinopsida; order Cupressales; family Cupressaceae; genus Sequoia; species Sequoia sempervirens. Next base: position 157,765,159 of record VDFB02105785.1, on the reverse strand, counting down.
GACTGTGGAACCTGTGCAAAATAGAAGCTAAGATCCTCCCTCAAAAGGCTGCCAAAAGAATTTTTAGAAGCCCTAACCAGGACCCATTCACCCTAGGTTGAACCTGTCCTTTAGTAGAGCTTAACATCAACTTTTTGTGACTAGTACTTACCCTTCTCAAATCTACCTACAAACTGTGGTTTCAATTTTTGTACTTTCAAGAATTTTCATTTCATGTTCTAGGTCTTATAGTTCATTTAGTTTGAGCATTGCATATCTTTTTAATTTGGTTTCAGATCTGTCCTATTGTCTTAAGGAATTGAGATCTAGGTTTGATTGACTCACCATTGAGGTTGAAAGTCAATCTCTACACCTTGTGATCTCTTTCCTAATGAAATTCCCTTTGGAAAATGAATAAATAGAGAGAATACCCCCTTATTATTTAAGGATATTCTTTCCCACCTTTTCAATAAATAATTTTAATATTAATAATTGGAAGGTGTATGACACAACTAATCCCAAAATTCTCACACTTTTTGCATACCTTGAAAGAGAAAATGAGAAGATCCAACAAATCCATGAACTAATAACCAAGGGTATAACAATGATATGCCAATTGAATCCTCTATTCTCACAAGCTTCATAAAAACATCTATAGCATCTTCCAACTGACCACCATCTTGACCATAATTATCTTGTCTTCCATCATGCTCAAGCATGAAATGTAAGAACCCCAAGCCAAGATGACACACTAAATATCACATAAACACACTGCTATATATAGGATTGATTCATTATCTAAAAATAAATGCATAAGTCCAATTTCCTCTAAAATAAGAATGAGTATGCACTACATACTCAAATCTAGCTAGAACAATGATCACAACTAGTCAATGGCATCTAAATAACTATAACAACTTATAAATTTTCTAATCTTGACATTCTCCAACCCACTTTACAAATCATGTCCCTATATATGTATTTCCCTTTTAAGCTTACTATCTTCCTTGGTAACTTTTGTCACTTGGAATTGCACCCAACTGAACAAGGGGATCAACATTCCAGTGAAACAATGGAATTAACCTCAAGGTGTGGGACCTTGCAAATGATGTTAGATCTCTGGAGAAGGTTGGCTTCCTTTCTAAACCAAGCATAGTGAAGGTTGGTCCAACCCAAAGCTATAAGTCTATATAGTAACCCTAAACTATGAATTTGCAAGAGGAAAAGGGAGAAGTAGAAATACTGAAAATGAGGGAAAGTTGATGCACCAAGTTTAAGAGCGTTTCTTCCTTACTTTGATGCACAGGGTGTCAATTAAATCATTAAGGGGGTCACACAATTCTCAAAGATTTACAAAGGGGAAATGAAGGATAAGAGTCTGAAAGATTGAAAGGGGTAGAGGTTACCCACAATTATCACTTTCACAACTAGCTAGCACAATAATATACCCTACAAAAATGATAAAAATAGTGCATGCATAGAGATGTCAAACAATACACAAGATGCAAGCATAGAGAAGAGGTAAAATGAATGATTTTTATTAACACAAAGGCATGGAAGAAAATTTTATAGTTACAAAATGCTAGAGTAGCATAAACCTATTAGAGAAAATCAAGGGAAGAACCCCTAAAAATATTACAAGTGTTGCCTTTATAGTTTAGGCATAACTTAGTTGACTCTAGCTAAACCCTAACCCTACCTACGGTTAGTAGCTAGCAGAAATTGTTCCCATGAGAGTTGAGGAAACCCAATCATGAAATCCATGTTGAAGGATGAGCCTAAGATCTACAACAAGACCTACACACCATACTTCTATAATAAATTTTGTCCAAAATGCCTCCAAAAATGCCCTTACAAAATTAGCGATTTGGGCATGGAGGAAGAAAGGAAGGAAAATAATCAACAATAAATGGGCATGGGAACCCATGAAATCAACCACAACCAAAAAACAATGCAATAAATGTCATCCTCAAGCCACAAAAGTCGAACAGGCAGGTGAGAAGGTCGCTTGGACATTAATGGCACCATTATGAAGAAAAACACCAAAATATGAAACGTCAGGGCGTTGGGCCCGAAAGAAACCTCTATTTGATTATGAAATAAATGGATAGAAGGCCTGAAAAATTTTCATTGTTGGAGGTTAGGCATCATGCCTACCTCATACCACATGCCAAAGACTGGAAGAAGGAAGAACAAGACCATGAAGTCCAAAAGCTGCTACTAGTGTTGGGTGTTAGAGATTAGGGGTTGACCTATCGGGTTACCTCATATTGAAGAATATTAAGAGGTAAGGTGAAAGATCGACCTATGAAACCCAAATGTCTTGATACTTACCTAGGTTTCAATGGAAGGAGTTATGGAGAAAAGAGGGAGGCAAAAGGCTGAAGGGAAGGTGGAAGCAAGAAGCACAATCTTCAACCATAAAAATGTGGGATTGAGGATCGAGGGATTCGGGAATAAAAGGAGGAGGCTACCACTTACTAAGTAAGAGGTAAGGTGGAAGCCCAAACTATGACATCTGAAAGATCAAGAGTTGGTCAAATCATTTGAAGGCATGGTTGGGATGGGTGAAAGGAAAATGGAAGTCGAAGGCTCGATCACTAGAGGCCGCGAGAAGGTTTCAGGGATTGGGGATCGAGAGGGAGTCTTACCTCCTACAAAGTAAGAGGTAAGATAGAACCTCAATTTTTGATGCCTGAAAACTACGTTGGGAGTCAAAGATCAAAGGGAGGCAATGAGCGAATGGAAGGAAAATGGCAAGTGATAAGAGGGAAACCCAATGTTGCTTGATGGGTCAAAAGAAAAGTTTTAATAACCTTTTCGACGACTAATAGGGTTTTTAAACCAATATGAAACACCAAGAAAACCCTTTATATTATGATTTCAAAGCTTTATCATCATTGGGTAGAGAAAAAGGAAGTTCAAACAACCTTGTCAGAGACTGGCGCAGGTTTCCTAACTTGAGAATTTTTTTGAAATGACTCAACTTTACTTAGACAAGGCCACTCAAAAGTTAGAACAACACTTAAATTTACCGACACACCTTAGAACTTTGAAAAGATGAACATTGTGTGATGCATTGGGAAAAGGGAAGGTTATGAAAACCTAGGCAGTGACTGACAAAGTTATAAAAACTAAGGCAATGGTTGACGAAGTTATGAAAGCTGACCAAAAGACTGATGATTTCAATACTTTCCAAATTTAGGACTTTTTCCAAGGGAGAAACATGTAGTATGCCCCATGTAAGATCTCTCAGATTGGTTTTCAATGATGTTTCATATGGATGGCATGAAATGGAAACATTCTTGGCGACTTTGCAGGATGATTTCCTACTAATCATAGAATCTAGGGGCCTCATCAATCCATTGGGCACAAATTCATGGGAAAACATTGCAACAATTGGGTTCAACTTGGGGTGAAACACAACATGTGCACACTGCACTTGGAGGAAAGCAGGAAACTATAGGCATACATTCCCTTAAGGAAATGCAAGGTGTGCAAAGCACTTTCTGGGAAGCGAAAATCTAAACTAATATGTACAAAAGATTGATAATACCTAAAAAATAGTGTTTGAGGTGAATCCCATTAACTGGGATTGGTACTTCTTCTCCATCCATCTTTGACAGCTAGAAGGGGTTATGTTGTTTGCACTTAGAAATGATGTAAGTGTTAGGGTTGAGGAAGATTGGAGCAATAAACATTAACAATTATATGCAAATTAAATAACCTAGAAATAACAATGAAGAATAACACAAAAAAGATCAACACAAAAATTTAATGTGGTTCACCTAATATGGGCTACATCCACATAAAATTACCCACCTAATGATTTTATTATCCAGTGCAAAACATATTACAATCTCGCAAACACACCCCTACCGCAACATACATCCCAACCGCTTATAACAAGATTTTTGGAACCTTCTAGAATTAGGGTTTTACAAGGTCATTTTTCATTTGACGTGTCAGTGAGAAAACCTTGACGAGTTAACCGAACCCTTGCTATCAAAGGTTTTCGCCCTTGAACCCCCGTTGTCGGGGGCTGCTACCCCCAAACCCCCACTTGGGGCTCAACTCGACCCTAAATCCCAATGAGGATACGCTATGAGTGTACATTATCTGCATGATCAGTCACCACATACCAACAATCTCCCACTTGGAGACTAATCATGCTCCACAACAAGAAATATCTCACTTGGAGACCGATCCTAGACAACACTGCTGCACTTGCATCTCCCACTAGATTACAGGTCAGACCAATTTATTATATCCACCATTATCATTCATGAAGGCCAACAAAAACTGATGAGGGAATTAGTTTCTCCCTTGTAACTAACTTTGTGAACATATTTGCAGGATTCTCACTTGTGTGAATTTTCTCCATCTTCAACTATCCATCCTCCAAAACTAATTGGATGAAGTGGTATCTGATCTGTATGTGCTTAGTTTTTAAATGCAAAGTTGAATTATTAGCAAGATGAATGGAACTCTGGCTATCAGTGTACAAAGGCCTATCTTCTTTTCATTGTCCCAATTCCTCTAGAAAATGTTGTAACCAAATCATCTCCTTGCTAGCTTCCATAGTAGCAACATACTCAGCTTCAGTGGTTGAAAGTGCAACAACCTTTTGTAGCCTTGAAATCCAACTAACTGCAGTACCTCCTATAGTAAAAGGATAACCTATGGTACTCCTCCTACTATCAATATCACTTGCCAGATCAAAGTCGACATATCCTTTTAGAGTAGAATTTGTTCCTCCAAAACATAATTTCTTTCAAGCAGTACCTCTTAAATATTAGAGAATCCATTTTACTGCATTCCAATGTTCCATTCCTGAATTGCTCATATACCTACTCATGACTCCCACTGCATGTGCAATATTTGGCATTGTGCATACCATTGCATACATCAAGCTACCAACTATTGATACATATGGTATCTTAGACATTTTATCTTCCTCCTTGTGTCTTTGGACACATCTCCTTAGTCAACTTAAAATGACTAGGCAAAGGTGTACTAGATACTTTTGCATTCTGAATGTTAAACCTTTTCAACACCTTCTCTACATACTCACTTTGAGACAAAAATAATTTTCTATTTGTCCTGTCACATGTGATCCTCATACCAAGGATTTGTTTTGTTGCACCCAAATCCTTCATAGCAAGTGAATTTTCTAATTTCTACTTAAGTTCATTAATATGCTGCATGTTAGACCCAAAAACAAGCATGCCATCAACATAAAGCAACATAGTAATATAGCTTCCATTATCCAATTTCTTAAAATAAACACAATAATCAGAATGCCATCTTTTGTAACCTTGTTTAGCCATAAAACTATCAAATTTCAAATACCATTGCCGAGGTGCTTGCTTTAGGCCATACAAACTCTTCTTTAACCTCACACAAATTCCTCCTTACCCTTGACCTCATATCCTTGTGGTTGCTGCATACATATTTCCTCTTCCCAATCCCCATGGAGAAATGTTGTTTTCACATCTAGCTATTCAAGATGTAAGTCTTCCACAACCACAAGACTTAGAATAGTTCTAATAGAAGTCATCTTTACAACTAGAGAAAATATTTCATCAAAATCTATACCTTTTTTCTATGCAAAACCTTTTACCACGAGTTTGGCCTTATATCTTTTCTTGCTTCCATCTTCTTCCTTCAACCTGTAAACCCATTTATTTGGAAATTCTCTTTTACCTTCAGTTAATTGGACTAAGTCCCAAGTCTGATTCTACAACAAGGAATCCACTTCCTCTTTCATGCAGAGCTTCCACTACTTTTTGGTATCTACCTTCATTACTTCTTCATAACCTTTGTGTTCATTAGAATCAGTTAACAATATAGAATATAATGATGGAGAAAATATTTTTGGAGGTGTAGTTATCCTTGGAGAACATCTAACACTTGTAGGAGTATGTGGGATAACTTGTTGTTACTGAGTACCACTGGCATTTTATTTTTTGGAATCTCATCTAGCACCACATATTCATTTTTGCCCTGTTCATGCTTATTTTCCTACAACTGATCCTTATACATGACCTCATTGAACATAACATCTCTACTCCTAATGATTTTATGATTTTCATAGTCCAATAATTGATAACAAAATTTATCTACTCCATATCCAATGAAGGTATTTTTTTTAGACTTAGCCTCAAGCTTGGTTCTATTTTTAATATCAACATGGAGAAACGCTTAACAACCAAAGGTTTTCAAAAATGAATAGTTTACTTTTTTACCTGTCCATGCATCCTCTGGAATGTCACCATCTAAAGGATTTGAAGGTACCCTATTTATTAAATAAACAACAATATGCACAACATCTACCCAAAAGTGTAAGGGTAGTCTATCATGCAATCTCATGCTCCTTGCATGCTCCATAATGGTCCTATTCATCCTCTTAGAGACACCATTTTCTTGTGGGGTTCTAGGAACTGTTTTCTACCTACAAATTCTATTGTATGAATAGTAATTTTAAAATTCTTTGCTACAATATTCACCTCCATTATCAAATCTGAGACATTTCAACTTTTTTCTTGTCTCATTCTTAATCAAAGATTTCCACTTTTTAAAAGTTTCAAACATTTATGACTTCTGTTTCAGGAAATACACCCATGTTTCCCTAGTTGCGTTGTCAATACAAGTAACATAATAAAAAGAGCCACCAAGAGAAGATACCTAAGCTGGTCCCCATACATCTGAATGCACAAACTCTAATTTCTCACTCTTCTTCTCTTTCCCAACTTTAATAAATCACTCTTTTCTATTTTTCATAAACACAATTTTTGCAAAACTCCAAGTCAATCTACTTCAGTCCTAGTAGCAACTTTCTAGAGTGAAAGATCTTCATCCTGTTCTCACTCATGTGCCCAAGTCTATGGTGCCATAATTTTTTTTCAGTTTGTGCAGCAAGTGCTTATTACCTATTTTTTGGCTACAACTCAAAATAGGTAGAGCTAAATTGCATTCATCGTTGAAAGGTACACAAGTGATATCAAAATTTTCCTACTAAGTATTCGTTGATCTTAAGCAAATTTGATTACTTTTGAATTTTCAATATTATTATGCAAGTAATTGTAATAGAAAAATCATAAAATTGCATAGTGTTTGTTGCTTTATACATATTGTAAAAACCAAAGTCCCACACAAGCCATAGGAGTAGCTTAATTTGATTTTCATAATAAAATAATGAATACAAAGTAAAGTTGTAAACTACACAACTGAAGATAATGTAAACATGAAAAAGGGAGTGATTCGTCATTTCCTGTAATGATTGATTGTTTTATACTTTATGTCTTCAAGTTGTTGTGTTTGAGTGTCTCTAGGTTTTTTCGGCTCCAAACTCCATGGTTTCCTGAAAGAGTGTTGAAAGGTGGTGTTAGAGAAATGATAAATCACATCCTTCCTCATGCCTATATTACCAACAAAAATGTAACCTACATCCTATCAGGCATTCATCAGATGATTAATTCATCAAAAAAAGTAGATGTTTAGGGAGCACAAAGTTCAATGGAAGCTTTCAACTTCAATTATTTTACTAATTTATTTGTTTAGTGTGTAGGTACAGGTATAATCAAATAATTTTAACCAACATATATTGTTATGAGTGGTGAGAAATGTGGCTCCCACAAGGGTTTAGCCCAACTCATAAACAATGACATGGGACAACAAGCATAGTGTTTTAAAGAGCAACCTTTAATTCGATATGATGAAAACAAATTGAGCAGAACATCCCATTGCTCATCATTCAGAAGAAAAATAAAAAAATGTTGAAGAAGCATCAACTGCATTTGTTATCTAAGTTTCAACTCTACTTTATGTTCACATTACATTTAAATAAAATCCCCTTTACATTGAAGGGAAAAACATAATATTGTTGGGTGAAAATTATGTAATCAACTTTTTGATAGATTACACAACTTGGACTTCAGCCATAGCTATGTGAGATGTAAATCTCTCCTCTCGGAAAGGGGAGGTGCCCTTCTTACTGCTAATAGAAGTGATAGTAAAACAAA